>CAKNYM010036717.1:542-65725 GCA_932195095.1 Andricus curvator | reverse complement strand
TCCCACTCGTATTGAATCTCATCGGAATATATTGAGTGATTTTTTCTTCTTCAATTTTTGTAATTTCAATTAATCAGTTAATCCATTACCTAACACTCTCTCTCAATTTATCAAAATCGTAGAAAATGCTAGAGAAAAGAAAGTGCATCCAGCCCTAATAACCAACAATCAGCTACAAAAAAATAATAACGGAAATACAATAAGAAGCAAGTGAATATGAAATTCGAATATACAGTAAACATATCAAAGCCGAAGATTTGCATCAAATAGGTAAGGCTGATATCGGATACCACTCAAACAAACTAATGATATCAGTAGACATTCCCCTAACAGAAAGAAAATCATATCAATGGTATAAAATACATCCGTATCCAGCACCACACAAATTGATTGGCAATATATCTGGAACAGCGTATATATTACCCAAACAACCATACATAGCTATATCACGTGATGATCAAAAATTCTTTTTATCCAATCAAGAATATCGAAATCCTTCCATAAAAACTGTATATAAAACAATTTGTGAAGCAACTCAGCCTATGCATATTACATCAACCACTAATAATTGTGAAATTACTATGCTAATTATGCGATCTGTAGCAGCATTACAAGAGTGCAATCTAAGAGTCACATTGCAGGAAGACTCATTTTGGATGCTAATACCCTCTCTCCAAGCATGGATATATTCCATTAACACACCGGAGTTCATCAGTATTAATTGTCCTAATGAGAAAACAAAAAGGGAATATCGTTCACATTCTGGAATATTTCAATTAGGAAATGGATGTACTGTAAGTAAAAAAGACACTATACTGATAGGGATAACAATAAGCACAAGCAAGGCAGAATACATATATAGCCCAGAAATTTCATTAAAAATAACTAATATATCAACTGTAATACAAAAATTCGCAAAACTCACCTCCACACAAGAAAATGATTTAAAAATACAACCAGACAAAAATTGGAAAGAATTTCAGCATGGAAAATCATTAGAAGAAATTGATAATCAATTATTAGAATTCGAGCAACAACAAAATTACAACAAGAAGAAAAATCACATGACAATAGGATTAATCTCTGGAATGTCTATAGTAATATCAATAATGATTATATATCGAATAAGAAAAGCAATAGCCAAAATCTGCAGGAAGCCAAAAAGAAAGGCAAAATCACAGCACAATGGTCAAATTGAGGAAGAAATGCGACCCCTGTCAAATGATAACAAGAAAGAAAAACAATGCAGCAAAGTAAAGACCGCATCAACACCACAGGCGCACATCCCGACAACCAGCGTCCGAGTAGCCTGAAACGGAATAATGATTACGATTTCAATTATTCAGCCCCCTTTCAACCACCTTCATCGAGGACGATGAAAAATTCTACGAAGGGAGGAGACACAAAGGCACCTTGTTTTTCTCGATTTGAATCATAAAATCCATAAAAACTTTACATGACCAAATTAAAACAGTTGAAAACATAAGCCCAACACAGGACAAGCATGGCTGACCAAACGCACACCGTGACTACGGAAAGACCAGCCTCGATGCCAGTAGAACAAACGATTAGCGTCAGACCTGACGTCAACCATTATGGCCGCCCGTACAAGAAGGATAATCTTACAATGATAAGATAAATCGGACCGCCTGAAGAGAAGAAACACCAACCGCAGTGAATCAACATAGAAGCAAATCTACACAACGGAACGTGCTACCGGAAATATACAAGCCATCGAACCGTCTAACCTCAAACAACAGGATTGAGCATGTCCTACTAGAGCCCTAAAACATGTGAGTAAAATCAGTGGCAACAAAATAAGAATCACACTGTAAAGCCAGTAAACAGACAGATCATATTCGATAAAACCAAACATGGGAGAATTGTCACTCATAGAAGAAAACTTTCATAAAAACAATTGATTCTTATTTTAGCGTGATTATAATTATAATTATATATTATATATTATAATTATAGCGTGCCAACAGCCATACCACGCTGAAAAACCAGTTCTCGTCAGATCACTGAAGTTAAGCAGCGTTGGGCGCGGTTAGTACTTGGATGGGTGACCATTCGAGAAAACTGAGTGCTGTTGGCACATCGTGGGTGTGGTGAGCCCACACTTGTAGTTATTTACTACAAGAAACTAACCTAGAAACACTACTCGAATCGGGTAGTGTCACGCCTACCCTGAAAGGGAAATGGCTTAATGGTATACATACATACATAATCATATGAGAATTGAACGCAGCAGTAGTTTTAGACCCATAATTGACCAAATTAGCTATTTTATGAACGCAAAATAATTTTAAGTTGAAACTAACGATAATTTCCAATTATTAAAACTTATAGAAGTCTGATGTGCTATAAAATTCGCAATATTATCTTGAATCAGGAAAATTTGAATAAAAACAAGTTCAAAACATATTCGAAAAGGAAGGAAATGAAGAACACATATTAACTTTGAACTGAAGACATACAATTTCAAAATTTATAAATATTTCAAAAACCAAACCTAGTTATGTCTCTAGCACAAAACATGCACAAACCAAATATACAAGATGAAATTTATTCATCAATTTATAGACATGCACATACAATAATAAGATAATTCCAAATTAATAATCAATTCAATAGATTGCAAGGATAGCCACTAAAAATGAGCCAAAAGTTGGCCCCGTCAACTCCGCCTCAAGATCAGAGATGTCCAAATCGCAACAGTCCAGGTCCGACACCGAAATACATTCAATTTTGGGGGCCGTAACCGAAACAAAAAGAGTAATTAAAATCTAACACCATAAAAAGATACGAAAAATTGACAAAACCAATACAGATTCAACACTAAAATTACCTGTTGCATCGTGAAGGACATGCCCACATCGGCAAGCGTATTGGACACACACCATGTGCACGAAACGCCCACACAGGCAAAAGCGATAACTTGTATGCTTTCCCTAAATTTGTGTCCTGTGCACCGAAAACCCACACTCGAACAATTTTGTTTTTGTATGCTCACCCAAAATTTGTGTTTTCTGCTCCGAAAACGCTCTCTGGAACAGTCTCTCATGGAAATCTACTGAACGAAGGTTTTCTCTAATTGTTTGTAAAATTTTGGAATTTTTCCCCCAAATTTGTGCTCTGTGCTCCGAAAACCCCCTCTCGAACAGGCTTTCATGGAAATCTACTCAATAAAGTTTTTCTTTTCAATTGTTGGTGAAATTTTGAAATTTTTTGCCCAAATTTGTGTTCTGTGCTCCGAAAACGTCCCTCGCACTGACTTTTATGGAATTTCACCAAATTAGGGAAATTTCAAATTTATGGTTGAATTTTTCAATTATGCATAAAATTGTGTAATTTCTGCATTTTTACCTGAAATTTCTGTTCTGTGCTCTGAAACCCTCGTCGTACCGACTTTCATGGAAATCTAGGAAATTAATGGAATTTTTTAGTTTTCCTAAAAATTTGAATTTTGCGTTAAATTGAGGTATTTTGGTATGCTCACCCTAAATTTGTGTCCTGTGCTCCGAACACCCCCCCCCCTCGTACAGCCTTTCATGCAAATTTACCAAACGAATCTTTTGTTCAGTTTTTGTAAAAATTTTCAATTTTGAGTAAAATTGTGTAATTTTGACGTTTCAACCCAAATTTGTGATCTGTGCTCCTAAAACGCTGCTCGTACTGACTTTTGTGAAAATCTATCAGAATAATAAACTTTTTTAATTCCCAGTTAAATGTTTTAATTTTGCATAAAATGGTGCAATTTTTCAATTTCGACCCTGAATTGACGTTCCGTGCTCGGAAAACCCCCTCACGAAAAGTCTTTCGTGGAAATCTACTGCATGAAGTTTTTCTTCAATTTTTGGTAAAATTCTTTAATTTTGAGTAAAATTGCAGAATGTTTCAATTTTTATCCCAAAGTGTTCTGTGCTCCGAAAAGGTCCCTCGCACTGACTTTTATGGAAATCCACCAAATTAGGAAAAATTTCAAATTCATGGTTAAATTTTTCAATTTTGCGTGACATTGTGTAATTTTTGCATTATTACCCGAAATTTCTGTTCTGTGCTCCGAAACCCTCGTGGTACTGACTTTCATGGAAATCTAGCAAATATTTTTAGTTTTTTTTTTTAGTTTTCTTAAAAATTTCTAATTTTGTGTTAAATTCATGTAATTTAGTATTCTCACCTTAAACTTGTGTCATGTGCTCCGAAAATCCTCCCTCGTACAGACTTTCGCGTAAATATACCAAACGAAACTTTTTTTTTCAATTTTTGGTAAAATTTTTTAATGTTGAGTAAAATTGTGTAATTTTTCAATCTTCAATCCAGATTTGTGTTTTGTGCTCCAAAAACGCTGCTCGTATTGACTTTCGTGAAAATCTACCAGAATAATAAAAATTTCAAATTCTCAGTTAAATTTTTAATTCTGCATGAAATGGTGCAATTTTTAAATTTCGACCCTGAATTTACGTTCTGTGCTCCGAAAATCCCCTCTCGAACAGTCTTTCATGGAAATCTACTGAATGAATTTTTTTTTTCAATCATTGGTAACATTTTGAAATTTCTTCCCCAAATTTGTGTTCTGTGCTCCAAAAATCCCACTCGTATTGACTTTCATGGGAATATACTGAAAGATTTTTTCTTCTTCAATTTTTGGAAAAATTCTTTAATTTTTATTAAAATTGCAAAATTTTTTAATTTTCATCCCAAATTTGTGTTCTGTGCTCCGAAAACGTCCCTCCCACTGACTTTTATGGAAATCCACCAAATTAGGAAAAATTTCAAATTTGTAGTTAAATTTTTGAATTATGCATAGCATTGTGTAATTTCTGCATTTTGAAACGAAATTTCTGTTGTATGCTCGGAAACCCTCGTATGATCACCTTAAATTTGTGTCATGTGCTCCGAAAATCCCCCCTCGTACAGATTTTCGCGTAAATATACCAAACGAAACTTTTTTTTCCAAATCTCGGTAAAATTTTTACATGTTGAGTATGGGTAATTTTTTTATTTTCAACCCGAATTTGTGTTCTATGCTTGTTACGTTCCGAAAATTAAAAATTTTGATGCAACGCCTAGCTAGGCGCAGCCTACTTTACCCGACATATTTCAGTCTGACACCTTCAATTACAAGCCAGAGTATTATTGATTCTTTTTGAGTTTCGATCTAACTATGGTAACTATGCTACGGTCGGTAAGATAGAAAACTCAAGATACTTAAAGTTTTACCATGGAAGGATAAGAGCTCACAGAATGTCGATAAATTAACCACGCTCGATTACTGAGATTGTAATTGAAGACTTGACCACTGTAAGATAATCATAATTTATTTCTATTAACATAAGAATTTATTTGTACTCCGAATAGTTGAAGCAACAATAATAACAAAGTCAAATCCAAAAACATGGAGTATGAATACACTCATGTGTGTGAATTAAATAATAACTTTAGCAATACAAATATATGTATCGTAATTTCATAAGTGTATGACCCACTCAGTGGAAGAACCTGCATATAGTCAGACAATAAGACAGTACCCAAAAGTGTCTGACTACATACATAGATATAAGGATAAGTAGTATACAGAATAACTGTGCATAAGAGGGCAAAAGATGAAACGCGCATCGAGACTTTTAGCGAAGCGGATGCATTAGTCATCTGAGGCACTCACCGCAAGGTATCAATATCATCGGTTACCCGATTCCAGTAAAGGAACGTGTCATGTCAGAAAGTCAAAAGAACGTGTCATGTCAAAAAGTTACAGGAATGTGACATTTCAGAAATTGTAAATCCTATCTTTAGCATGGGGCCGCGGAACTATATAAACCCCAGAGCCACCCCTGTAAATTGTCTTACGTTCCCAGCAGTCATACTGACGACTTCGATACACGAATCGCGTACTTCAAGTCTTCGAGAACTAAGTAACGAATCATGAAGTTGTGAACTAAGTCCCTTTGGTTTCGATCGTCGTATGAGTCTAATCCGGATAAAGTCCGCTGTGTTATACGTCCGTGAAAAGAACTCAAGAGTGGATTCGGTAGCTGATATAGGAGCGTGTATCGCTCTACGGGTTAATTTTGATTGTGAATTCCTTCGCTATTACCCAAACCAACTCTGCGAGAGGATCTTGCCGTTGTCCTCCGATTATAGAGACGCAAGCGACAAACTAACTCTGCGAGAGGATCTTGCCGTTGTCCTCCGATTATAGAGACGCAAGCGACAAACTACTACTCTTTCTTGCCCTTCTACGAGTAAGAAGGTACATGTAAGTCTAAGTTTATGTAACTGTCAATCTTACCCATTATCTTTATAATAAATCGTTTACTATCGTAACTGTCTTTTCCTTATTTTGAGCACTGGTTTAACGCAGTTCGCATATAGCTGACAAGAGACAAACGTACCCACAAATAAATAATTGGTCAGGCCTTACCAGCCTGACATAATCAGCTCACTTGCCTCCCTCATTCTAACCATTTTCCAACCTACCCTCGCCTTTAGCTCGGGACGTAACAGCTGATTTGGTGGCAGCTGTGGGATTTGTCACTTCCGATGAAATTCAGTGCTTTAATCAAAATTTAAACTCAGTGTTTCTTTTGAATAAACCTCAAAATTTAACTTCAGTGTATTATTAAGGTAGCCAATTTCAAAAGTTAGGCGTTGGTATACTACGCGTGCTCGCAAGTCCTGCCATCGTAAATAAAGCTACGTAACACCCTGAACTAACCTTATATGCATTCTTTGTATGAAAATCGTACAAGTGAAGGGTTTAAAACAACGAATAATTCCAAATTGTTATTCAACATTCCGCGAAATTCAAATTCCACTCAAAATTTACACTTTTAGTTTCAAATACCAAGTTTTTTTTTTGAAATTATTCACAATAAAAGAAAAAACAGTAACAAAAGGGTATAAATTAATTAATTAGGAAAATTTAAATCTTTTAGATTTTAAACACTTTTTCAACACTTTAAAAGTGCAAATTATTGCAATTTTAAAGATAACTTGAAGTTGTGGTGTAAAAACTACAGTTCTCAAAAAGGCAAGTTACAATAATTTACATCTTTAATTGCCTTTTTCAGTCCAAAACAAGTTTGAATCCCTTGTAAGAATCTCTCTTTTACGGATTGATCATCCGTAAATGAAACTCCTACAATAGATTCACTCATTGCAAATTTAGTCAATTTTAATAACAACTAAAAGTTAAAATTATAACTTCAATCCATCAACCAGAAGTTCTAGCTACAACATTTTTCCAAATTTTAAATTAAAATTCGTGTTTTCAATCACACGCAATTCTTAAATTATAATTTAAATCATTAAATTACCCAGTCTATGACAACCCAAGTTATCGTTGCAGAGCTAGATGCAACCATAGACATCGAATCTATACATTCGAAATGTTTCTCCTCGTTCTTGAACGAAGAGTAAGTGTCTAACCTTTACTGCTTTTTCTACTGAAGCACGAGAGCGGTCGCTGGCCAGTGATAGGTACGCGTTACGATTAGACCGTTTACTTACACTGCAGCATCGCTTTCAAGCACTCGCGGTTATTAGAATTTTCAGTATTTGATTAAAGTAATCCATCAAGGCCAATCATGTATTGTAAGGAATTGCTACACGTATACGATTAAAAACATTCCTCGAGCAATCGCAAAGACAAATTCATCCAAGCTCTTTCACTCGTTCTTTGGCTTAGCGCAAATGTCTAACCTTTACAGCTTTTTCTACTGAACGATAGAGTCAATAATCAACGTACGATTATAGTCAGGCAATCCACTTGCATTGTAACGAATATCTGAGTGAACGCAGTTATAACAGCACACCACATTCCTAGAATTGTTTCAGGAATTGAATATTTTCACATTTACTGAGTTATCTCCTCTCATTTTGAAAGAATTTGTATCATGAAGTCATCGCAATTTTTTCAAAATGCCTAACGATAGCGAACAAACCCAATTCGCGGGCGATATTAATCGCACTCTTAGTGAGGCCATGATGAAATCAATGGCTGAGTGTTTGGCAGTACAACAAGAGGTAGTGAATATCCCTAGTTACGACGGAAAGAACATATCCGTCAGTGAATTCATCCAAGATATCATGAACGGAGAATCGTCGGTACCAGCTAATTGCGAAAAACAATATCTTAAAGCCGTTTTGGCCCGGTTGAAAGGCACGGCCCGAGACAGTATACACGGAAAAAGTTTAAGTACAATCAAGGATTTAGTCAAGCACTTGAAACAACGTTTTGCCCCACGTAAAACCTATTCCTGGTACTTGCACGAAATCTCAACTATTAGAATGAGGCGAGAAGAAAACGTTAGTGAATTTTTCGATCGTGTGGTTCTTTTAAGATCCGGGGCTCGAACCGCACTCGAAGATAAGTATCCCAATGTAGAACAACTCTTAGCTCCTTTGAATGATTGCGCTCTTGAAGCATCCAAGAGAGGTTTGCCAGGTAGCATTTCAGGATTAATGGAAGCACGCAGCCCTTCTAATTTGGACAAAGCTTTAAAAGTCGCACTAGAGTACGAAGCGAGACAACAAATGAATCCTAATTACACAAACTACTATCATGAACCGAGGTACTATCAACCTAATTATACAGGATCTAGGGACCGTCGCCTCAGTCCGCATGTTCGTTTCGCGACAGCCCCTGACTCGCACAGAAATTGGGACCAGAAACCATATCACTCCGGAATAATAAAACGTCCTTATTCACTGGGAAGTTCAAGTTATGCTAGTGAAGCAAGCCCAAATTTTCAGGAAATTATAGTCCTACCAGACAAGATAACTACAAGCAGCGCAATCTGCATCATACATATCCAGATAATTCCACACAAAATAATGGATACCCAAATTCCAATTATTCTAGGGGAGGAAGTTATACTGCGCCCCGTGCGCAATCACCTAACCCAACTACCAGCGAAACTTTAAACTAAAACACCGCTCGCCGTACATACGCAATGACGGGCGAGTCGAAAGGCGAGGGTCAGACGAGCGTACGGATTATAATGAAACAAAAAGAATTTTCAATACCAAACTCAGCCAAGAATCCCCAGTTGTAAAATTTTCATTTTCAAATTTCATAAAGAAAGCAGCATTGTTTTTAATTGATACAGGAGCAGACATTAATATTATAAAAATAACTTCACTAGATGAAGATCTTTTAATAACCGAAAGTGAAGCCATAGGAATTACACATAACAGGAATTACACCCATCAGAATTTCCACCATAGGTACCATAGTACTTCCTATAGAAAATGCCATAGTAACTTTTCACGTAGTTGCGCCGGACTTTCCTATTAATACGGACGGAATTCTGGGAAGGGAATAAATACCTTAGACAAGAAAACGCACTCCAACCCCACCAGACCTATCCCTTTCATCGACAAAGAGTCAAAACTCGCGCAGGATCAGATAACAGACTATAAAGGAACAGGAAAAATTAAAATTAGAGAAAGATCGCGTCAAGTCGTGCCCGTAGGAGTTTTAAACCAAGAAGTAAAGGAAGGGTATCTACCTTTAATGAAATCAACAGAGGGTCTGTTGATAGGAGACGCTATGGTATCGAATTCCAACGGGGTATGCCACATCTATGCCATAAATACTACCGAAGAAGACTTGGAAGTCGCAATAGATCCACAAGAACTCATCCCCTTTGAATATTGTCAACTACCAGGGGACGAATTAGACAAATATTCTATAGAGGAAAATTACGCACAACCAGAAGATAGAGTAGAAGCAATCTTAATCATTCTAGAACTAAAACAATTAAATCCAGAAGAATTGGATCATGTAACAGAAATAATCAGAGAATATCCGGATGTTTTTTATTTAACTGGAGAATCATTAACACCCACACACATAGTTAACCATAAAGTACATACTAGTGACGACATACCCATCAACGTACGTCCTTATCGATTTTCTCCCTCTCAAAAGGAAGAAGCAAAAATTGTAATCGAAAAAATGTTAACGGAAGGTGCAATTGGACATTCAAAATCACCCTACAGCTCTCCCGTGTTAATAGTTCCAAAAAAGATGCATCATACAGGAAAGAGGATATATCGAGTGGTGATTGATTTCAGACTAATGGATGAAACATCTATTGGGGACCCTTATCCACTTCCGAATATTACGGAAATATAAAATCACTTCGGTAAAGCTCAACACTTTACGGTTTTCGATTTAGCCAGTGGCTTTCACCAAATTGAATTAAACCCTGCCGATAGACCAAAAACCGCCTTTTCATTTTTAGACGGACATTATGAATACATTAGAATGCCTATGGGATTGAAAAACTCACCCGCGACTTTCCAACGATTAATGGATCAAGTGTTTTAAGGACTACAAGGGGTAGAACTATTCGTCTATTTTGACGATATAGTAATCTACGCACAAAAACCTGGAAGAACACGGGAAGAAGGTGGAACGCCTCTCAAAGAGATTAAAAGAAGCAAATATATTGATTCAGACCGAGAAAAGCGAATTTTTATTTAAAGAGATCACCTAATTAGGTCACATGATCAGCAGCGAAGGTGTGAAACCCGATCCAAAGAAAATTGAGGCCGTACAACATTTTCCCACACCCAAAAATCCGAAGAATATAAAACAATTTTTAGGTCTAGCCGGATATTACAGAAGGTTTATCAAAGATTTTACTGCACAGACAAAGACTTTAACCAACCTCCTAAAAAAGGGAGTTCCCTTTAACTGGGGACCCGAAGAAGACGAGAGTTTTAGAAGTATGAGACAAGCGTTATGCGAAAGCCCTATTCTCCATTATCCACTTTCCAAAACCTTTTACCATAAATACTGACGCTTCAGGTTATGCAATTGGTGCTGTATTAAGTCAAGAAATGGAGGGCATAGATCTACCAATATCTTATTTTTTTCATGTATTAAACAACGCAGAATGCAACTATTCAACCACAGAAAAGGAATGCCTCGCCTTCGTATATGCCGTTTATCACTATCGACCTTACATTTACGGAAAAGAGTTTACGTTGGTTAGTGACCACGAACCATTAAAATGGATAAGCACAGTTAAAGATCCAGGACAAAGACTGGTTCGATGTCGTCTGAAATTACGAGATTATGAGTATCAATTCAAATACAAACCAGGTAAATTGAACACGAAAGCCGACGCACTCTCTCGAAATCCCATTCTAGGAACTTCCTTGGAAGAGAGTTCGAAAAAGAACAAACAGAAAACAGCCAAACTATTACCAATATAATCAAGAAAAACAAAAGAGGACTCTGAAAAACGATCTAAGCCAGTAAAAAGAACAACTTCTACAAGTACCAATTCAAAAGCTGCAAGTTCACGAATATCAAGGGTCATTCCCAAGCCCAAAAGTCGCACCTTGGAAACCGATTATAATTTAAGGCCTGCTAAAAGTGCTGACGACAGTAGCATAAGCAAAAGATTGTTTCGACGTAGAGTAGAAGAGAGAAGAAATAAACCCCAACCTAATTAACACGAGGACAGCTCTGAATCTGAAGATATCTCCAACGATTCAGACATGTCTGCACCTCCTATCCTGCAAAAGAAAAGAAGCATGTTGCCTAGACTAGACATGCCCTTGACGTCTTTTCCACCACTAGAACTACCCAGAAGCGCTCCACCCAATCCCATGAAGCAATTGCCGGAATTCAACAGCCATACCACGCTGAAAAAACCAGTTCTCGTCAGATCACTAAAGTTAAGCAGCGTTGGGCGCGGTTAGAACTTGGATGGGTGACCATTCGAGAAAACTGAGTGCTGTTGGCACATCGTGGGTGTGGTGAGCCCACACTTGTAGTTATTTACTACAAGTTATCAACCTAGAAACACTACCCGAATCGGGTAGTGTCACGCCTACCCCGAAAGGGAAATGGCTTAATGGTATACAATGAAGAAGAAATCGCTCAGGAAAGGCAAATATCGGAAGAATAGAAAGACATAGGAGCCTTCATAGCAGTGAGTCCTCCACAAAGCGACAGTGAAGATAGTGCTTCGAAAAATAAAGATAAAAGAAAAGAGAAGACCAATTCAAAAGTGAGTAGAGAAGATCTAGCAAATTCATTCTCCCAATTTGATGAATGCCTTGAAACGCATAAGGAATGGGAGAAGGATGAAAAAATAGAAGAAAACTCAGAGCACTACCAAGGTATCATGGCCGTATCCGAAGGACAAAACGATCCTGAAATTCGTCAAGCAATAGAAGAAATAGAACCGGACAGTGAAACAGAATCCCAATGACGAAGATTAAAAATGAAAGCAGCGACACAAAAGTAATGGCTTCACAAAAACTACCCTCAGAGTCGACAGTAAAATCTGATGTTGGACAACGAAAAAGCGTGAACTTCGCATCCTCAGCTAAGGTATACAGCACCCCTGATACCATGGCAACATTTCGACCACCCACTTGTGGAGTACCTCAAGCTTTGTCCACCCTGTTGTCGCAACCACCCAAAGATTTGGAAAAGTTCTTAACAACAGAAAGAAACTATCATCCCCGAAAAATAGAACTAAACAAGGTCCCAGCAACTGAGCCTGTGATAGAGAGAACGGAGGGTGAACACAATTACACTCTTGTAACCAGCGTGCGATCGGTTGTTTGGTGATTCTTGTCACCGCATTTCCAGCACGATACTACTCTGTCCGTTGCATGGCATCCCGCAGCGATATGGCCATAACCGTGGCATCGGAAACATTGGAGAAGAGTCTCCCTCCTTCTAATCCGGCAGTTAACTCAGCGTAACTTTATGTGGATTTTGGTACAGAAGTAGGGGTTTCTACATATTCACTCCTCAAAGTCAAGGAAGCCACAGCGGTAGTGCGGTTCCTCGATTTCTTCACCTTCTGTCTGGCGTCACTTGCCTCAACGGGACTCATAGAAGGCTCCCTCTCTCGCTTCTCAATTTGGGGAGTGCAGCCTCCACAGCTTCTTCGGTTTAAGTCCCGTTTTGGCTTTTGTCTAGTAGTAGTAGGAGTAGTAGTTTTTTTTTGTTTGTTTGGGAAAGGAGAATTGAGAAATGCTTTATGCACTGACCACATTCGAACTTTAGGGACGAATCCTTAAGGAACGAAGGTGAGCGTGGGACACGGCCTAAAAAACGGCAATACCCACCACACGACCTCCTTTATACCTGCCAACCCATGTTCCCGGAATTTGCTTTCGCATTACTTCCGGAATATGGGTTATAGGCATTCTACGCCGTGCTCCGGCGTCCCGCTACTTTCCCAACCTGGCCTTCTTTGCCTCTAAGTCCCTCAGCCTCCAGCGATGATGTACGCATCGTCCTCAGTGGCGTGAGACTATCACGCAGCGGGCTCGTCGGCTTTCGACATCATGGCTGGGCCGCGCTGTGTTCATTGTTTTTTTTGTAATTAATTCACTAGTGCCGATTTTCTTCCCAGTTTTGGTGTTTTTCGCCTCAACATCATCTGTGCAACATAAGTAGCACTACGGGCTGTGGGCCTTCGACACCATATATGGGATTTTTGCACAGGTGCAGCTGCAGTATGTTGTTGTTCTTCCCTTTTCCTTTCACGCAGAACTTACTCAGTGTATTGAAATACTGCTTCTCACTTTGTTTTGCTTTCCAGCAGCGCTTTTCCGACCGTTTAGGGGGTCAAAGGCTCCCCCAATTCGTTTTCGAGATATATGTCCTCCGAATTACCCATCTGCTACACTCAAAAAAGGTGTGTTTTGTGCTGTCCACTTCTTCCGCACAGTAATCACAGTTTGGGCTCAGTTTTTTCTCTAACATGTGTAGATAGGCATTAAAATGTCCATGTCCAGGCAACAATTGCGTTAAATGAAAAGACAGCTCGCCATTGTCTCTGTTTAACCATAGCTTGGGGTCTTTTATGAAGATAGCTGTCCACCTGCCCTTCTCCTGCTGCTTTCACTTTTCCTCCCAGGCGGATAGCGTGAGGGTTCTCTCGCTTTTTTCAGCCCCTCTACCTTCTCCTCTTTGTTTCGCCTCATATATTCTTTCTCTCTCGTTGGCTCCTTTCCTCTATACTGAAGTCCAGAAAGTAAGTTTCTGGTCCACCATGACCCCAAGATACTTCAGAGATTTTATGGCCTCGATGTTATGACCCGCGATCTGCACTCCGAAGGTAACCGGGAAAGTTCTCTGTCTGGTGAGTATCGCCATTTCCGTCTTTTGTGCAGCCAATTTCAGCCCGTGATCATTCAGCCAGTTCTCAACCAGCCAGAGAGAGACCAGAGCCAGTTTAGTTTTGGCTTCCTCTTCGTTTCGCGCCAGGATTGTTGCCGCTAGGTCATCCGCAAAGCCGATGAGTTTACAACCGTTTGGCAGCTTTATTTTTAACACGTCAACATCAACAAAGTTCCAAAGGTCCGGTCCAAATACCGGTCCCTGGGGCACACCTACTGTTACTTTCATTTGTTTTGTGCCTTCAGTAGTTTCGAACTGTAGGTTCCTATCACTTAAGTAATCAGCGATGACACGACTCAGATAGACCGGTATCCTGAAGTCGTTTTCCAGAGTATACATCACATCAGACCATCTGAGGGTGTTGAAGGCATTTTTTACTGTGATTATCTGTGATTTCCGCTCCAGGCTCTTACCACCTTTTGTTGAATTTCGGTGATCGCCCGGAGCATTTTCTCATACACCTTTCCGGCAACATCCAGCATACACAGAGGCCTGTAGGATGCTGGCGTTACAGGGGGACCCTTACCTTTATCAAGGAGGACCAGTCTCTGCATCTTCCACCTGCGGCTGAACAACCGTACCCGGAGGCATGCGTTATACATGTTCAGCAGCAGGTAAGGACAGTCCCTGGGGAGCACTTTGACAACCTCTACAGCTTTCCGTCAGGGCCAGGGGCTTTTCCACTTTCCATACTTCCGACGGCCTCCCTAAGTTCCTCCATTGAGAACCAAGGCGCTTCGACTAAGTTGTTATCGTCCATGGTGGTTCGTTCCGGATGGCTCTGGAAAAGTTCTCTCACGATATTCTCCGTCCCTGTCGGATCCTTAGGGCCTTCAGGCGATTCTCGGTGGATCTAACTAGTGAGTATTTGGTAACCACGGCCTCAAATGTCAGTATCCACGGCTGCACAGATTTCTTTCCATTTCTGGATTTCCACGGCTGCACAGATTTCTTTCCATTTCTGGACTTTGCTCTGCTTTATGGCTGCGCTAAGTTTCTTCTTAGCTAGTTTGTATTGAGCGTTTTCCCCTTCGAAATACAAATTTTTCTTTTTTGTTCTTTGGACCTTGCGCCTGAGCTTTAGGCATTCGGTTCTCAATTCTGCTATTTCTTGTATCCACCAGTACACAGGGTCCCTGTTCGTTGGGCTAGCGCGTTTTGGCATGGAAGCGTTACAGCCATGCTCTAACAGGCTGATTGTTTCCTCAACTAGTTCTTCAGCTGCTGGTTTAGATGAGACTGACGATGCGTGTTCCTCAAGCATACGTCCACCCTTTTTGGCGATCGTATGTGTGAGGGCAGCTGGATCCATCTTCTTCGCATTCCATCCTTTTCCTCTTTTCCCCGTGATTTTTATGTTTTCTCTTTTTGCCAGGTTTCCTATTTTGAATTGGATGTACTGGTGGTCACTCGCTGTATATTCTACTAGAACTTACCATTCGTGAATTCTCCCAGCCAATTGTGAGGTGGCTAGTGTGACATCAATAATCGTCTCACGATAACCAATCCTGCGAAATGTTGTTGTGTTTCCGGTGTTTAGCACTGTGAGATCAAGGCTAGCTGCCATTTCAGCAAGTTCCTTTCCCCGCGTGTCAGTCCTATTCATGCCCCATTCGGTGGACTTGGCATTGAAATCTCCCGCCAGAATGACCTCACCGTCTAAGTTTCGGACAAGATTTTCGATTTTGTCCACTTTCCTTCGGAAAACGGCTATTTCTTCATTTGGAGAGAGGTAGCAGCTCACTAATGTGCTGCCCCCGCTCTTGATCCAGACATAGCCGTCTCCTTTACCATGATTGATTATCGGCATTTTTTCCGCGTCTCTGACCCAAATCGCAGCTCTGTTCGAGGTATCAGCGCACCAGTTCTTCAAATTTGGTTTGGCGTATTGTTCGCTTATCGCCAGTACGTCAGCTTTTTTATCCGATGCCATGCGAAAAAGCAAGTCCTGCGCTAGTTGGCATCGACCGAGATTTCCTTGGATGAATGTGGTCATTTTTTGTTTGTTTCACAAGCCTGCTCTGCTTCCCTGAAGCAAGCGCACTTGGAAGAGCCAGGGAAATGATCCACAGGGGCTTCATTTGTTCTATTTGTGCACAAAATGCACCTTGGGCTCTTTGTGCAATCATCTGATTTGTGGTCGCCTTCGCCACATTTCCAACACAGGTTTCTGCGGTCGGTCTCCTTACGAACGAATGCGATGTGTCCATAGCCATGGCATCGGAAACATCGCTCCACTCTTGCCTTCATGCGGACCCTGCAGTTCACCCAGTCTATTTCGATCTTCGAAGCGTCGTATAGCCTTTTGGCCGCTGTTTCGCTCAGTTCAGCTAAGGCTTTCAGGCTTCCTCTCCAGTCTTTTTTCATAATGTTAATTTTTGAGTTTTTCGTCCAGTCATCGCCAAGGAATGTTTTGAGGGCTTTCTTGACGACCTCTACTTCTGTGTTTACGTCGAGATCCAGTATCTCAATCCGGCTTTTCGGTATGAGTTGGCGGACTTTTCCCGCTCTCTCAACCGCTTGCTATAAAGCTTCGCCAAATTTCATTCGGTTTTCCTCAAACGCATTTATTTCAACCAAGACATCGCCCTGTCTTGTTTTCCTCGTGGCTTTAATAGTTACTGAGGAATCCTCTGGGTTGACTTTCGATTTTATGGTCCGTACTACTTCAGCGTAGTTTCGACCTTTCGCTGGATTGATCAGGAACGCTTCAGAGCGTGTTTTCCTGTGTTTACCTATATTTCTCGGGTTTACGCGATTTTCAGAAGCGGGTAGTTCCCGCGTCTTATTTTTGCGCCTTTGAACATGTGTCCAAGTTTGGTCAGTCTCCGAGACAGTTCTCTTTGCTGGCCTGGACACCTCTTCTGCATTGGGGCTTGGCGTACCCATTTATCTCCTTTTACGCTTGTTTATAGGCGTGGCAGTATTTTTCCACGTGTTTTTTGGTCCCGATTTGTCAGAGGGTGTGACCGCAGAAGTGGATGGGAGGTGCGCAGCCTCTGCTGCCCTCAGTTGCTCTCTGCATACTCAAATAATTAAATTAAAAATTTGATTTTATAAACGCGCGCATTCCGCCTACTATATATCAGTGGTTACGACTATTTTGTGCGATATTCGATGATTAAGTACGACAATCAGTACGGTAAATTTCTTTATCCACGTACGGTAATTGTACGGTAAACTTACAGAGCCTCGTACGGTAATGGTATTCAACCAATCTGACAACACTGTAGGGAAGTGCTGCCGGGGAGGAATTTTATTGAGCAGGCAAGAAAGACTTGCCCTGTGGAACATGTGATCAACATATGTTCCGTGGAACCAAGAAACCAGCTTTAGGATCGAAAATCAGTTTACGAGAAAAAGCAAATCAAAGTCCAGAAAATTCAATTTTGATCCTGTGGAAATGGAGATTTTCTTATTCAATGGGTGGTACAATGGGTGAGCCATGGCTCAACATCGCTCAGCATAGGATAAGCGTGGGGTAAGCGTGGTTCAATATTGAGTCAATCTTCACCCATGGTCGTCCCATGGCCGTCCCATGGTTATGAACAATGGATCAAGCATGGCTCATGGCCCCACTGCCAGTATCTGCCCACGGTTGGATGTACTTTCATTGGACTTGTTTTTTTGTCAAGAGTTCTCTGTTGGAGTGAAAGAAAAATATTGTCCTTCACACAAGTTTTGGATATGGACGTAATTTACTTAATTTTTAGGGTTTCATAGCCCCGAGCTGAAACCCCCATAGTTTCGGTCGGGCGTCCGACCGTCCGTCGTACAAAAGGGCGTGAACGCCAAATTTTAGAAATCAAAAAAGACTAAGTGACAACATTTGGCACAGCAAAAGTGCATAAACGCCAAAGTTTAAAATTCCATAAGGGCATAAGCACAAACGCTTAGAATTTTGAATGGAAATAAGCGCCCTTATCTGACACAGTAGACCGGTATAAGCACCAACATTTGGCAAACCCAAATAACATAATCGCCAGAGTTTGAAGTTGGGAAATGACATAAGCTCCAACATTTGGCTCAGGAAAAGGACATAAGCGCCAAATTTAGGAAATCAAAAAGGGCATAAGCGACAACATATGATACAGCAAAAGAGCATAAGAGCCAATATTTGGCCAACCAAATGAGCATAAGCGTTAAAGCTTAGAACTCCAAAAGGGCATAAGCCCCAAAGTTTGAAATTCTAAGAGAGCATAAGCGCCAACATTTGGCACAGGAAAAGGGATTGAGATGTAAGTTTGGAATTGCAAAAGGGCATGAGCGCCAAATTTTGGAAATTAAAAACGGCGTAAGCAACAACATTTGGCACAGCAAAAGGGCATAAGCGCCAAAGTATGAAATTCTAAAACAGCATAAGGGCCAACATGGGGCAAATCAAAAGTGCATAAGCTCCACATTTTGAAAATCAAAATGGGCATAAGCGAGAATATTTGGCACAACAAACAGGCATAAGCGCCAAAGTTTGAAATTCCAAAAGGACATAAGCGCCAATATTTGGCATAGTGAAAGGGTGTAGGCGTAAAAGTTAGTAATTCCGAAAGGGCCCGACCTAATTAAGTTGTTTTTAAGGAAAATAATTTCAAGAAATGATTTCAAGAATTTTGTTTCAAAGAATAGTTTATCATAAATTTTTGTTCAAAGATTTTTTTCCAAATTTTTTTTTGTTGAAAAATATTTTGTCTTAAGATTCCTTCAAGACTTAACTTAACGTCATAATAGGCTACGTAACCCTTTCTTGTAGGCGCTCGGCGCCTACTTTGACTAATTTTTCAAGAGATGAAAAAAAATTACTTTAATAGTATTATGCGCAATAGGATAAGCACGGGTGAGAATTGCCAGGATGTAACACTACAATGGGAAAATCATGGTCGAAGATTGCACGACGTTAGTTCAAAAATTGATGTATCTTGTCTGATTTTACTGATGTATTGAAAAATCAGCTCTCATTTGGAAAGTATAAAAATATAATGGGACAAGCCTGGCTAAACATTGCAATGATGGAAGTTTAAATTTTAATAGATAGATAAACGTTTATTTTTTCAGCCTGATGGCCTTAAAAAATTAACTTGCTTACACTTCCATTTTTTACAGAATTGTCCTAAAACTAACCCTTAAAAACTAACATCCATACATACCTTACGTCCAAGACCGCACGCTCTTATCGCCTTGCCTTCCTCTCTTCGCCTCGCCTCGCTCGCATGTCCCTACTTTCTCTCTCGCACTTATCTACTATTTACAATATTTACATATCACTTGTATCTACTTCCTCTCCTATTTACAATATTTCCTCCTCCACTCCTCTTCCTACTTCCTTCTCTTCTCCTCCATCTTACCCAACACTCCCTTCACCCATGCTACTGCCCTTTTGTCCCCCTTCTCATGCATCAATACCTCCATGCTTATCCCACTCCTTTCCAACTCTACGCACTCCTCCAACCAGTGCTCCACTCTTGCATCCCCCTTCCCACACAGTTCACACATCCTCTTCTCCCTAGCGAGTCAGAACCTATAAAAACTCTCCATGCATCCACATCTCATCCTCGCTATAAGCTCCTGACTTCCTTTCTCTCCTTTCTCACATAAATATTGCGCTCTCGCCCTTGGCATAATCCACCGATAATTCCCGTTAAACCATGCCTCTCTTATTCTCTCTTCCCCTGCTGTCTTATCTCTCTCTATGCCATTTTTCTTAATCAACTCATATGTATATGAGTTGATTAAGAAAAATGGCATAGAGAAGGATGCACGAGGAAGGAAGGAAGGAAGGTAGTTACCTTCCTTCCTTCCTCGTGCATCCTTCTCACTTCATCCATCTACAGTCCATTCGTTCTAAAATACCTTTCCCTTTCAACCTCCATCTTCCCACCCCCTCTCCTGTTCTCCTTCTATCACCACCACTCCCCAACCAGCTTACTTGCCCCCTCTTCCAAACATTTTTCCTCATATTTAAACGCCCGACTCCCGGCTAGAATCCCTACACTCGTTCTCCCCGTCTTTCTCCTGACAATATAATTAGGCGTGTTCCTTGCCAACCCCAGTGTCCACTTTACATACCTCTCCTGTGTCCCAGTTACCTCTTCACTTTCCTTCCACCCCCACACCTCTACTCCATACATTAGCACACTCATCACTAGTCAGTCAAACAATTTCACTCTCCTTCCAAAATCATTTGCGAATAACTGCTTTCCCAACCCCCACACCTTCCTCATCACCACATTTGCCCTCCTCGCTCTCTCTTTTATGTGGCCATCCACTCCCCCATTCCTCTGAAACAAAAAGCCCAGGTACACAAACTCTTTCACCTCCTGCACCGCCTCTTTCTTCCACTTCCACTCCCCTTTCTTATCCCTTCCCCCTCCTTTTCTGAACACCATAACCATGGACTTTTCCGCATTCAGCTCTAACCTGTTTTTATCCAGGTATCTCCTCAACCTCCTCATCATCTCCTTTAAGGCCTCTTCGCTTTTTGCCAGCAACACTATGTCATCTGCATAAGATAGTCACCAAATTCTAACCCCTCCTATCATGACTCCTACTACCACACCCGGCCTCCATCTTACTTTCCATATCCGCAATTAAAATTACAAAAAGCCTTAAGCTAAACGGACACCCTTGCCTTAACCACCTATCCATCCAGAATCCCTCCGAAATCCCCTCCCCTCCTCTTACCTTATCTTTGGTCTCATCATATATCTCCCTTACCCTCTCGATCAGGCCTCTCTCTACTCCTAATTCTCTATCCGCCACGTGCTGCAGAACGTAGATATTTTCGACAGTACCCCTACCCGCCCTAAAGCCCGCCTGCGTCTCCGGCAATATTCCTTTCCCCTCGACATCCTTGCATATTCATGACCACATATTCTATCACCGATACCCCCATCTTCCTTACATATGTGTATTCTTCCTCTTCGTCCCCAGTTGCCATACCATTCGCCACCGCCCAGCCTCTATCCTCCATCCAGTCCCTTAGAATCTCCCCCTCCTTATTTATTATCTTATCCTTCGAATTCCTCTCGAAGCTCTTCCCTTCCCTGTAAAGGCCACCTTCCCTCTCCATCCTCGCATTGAAGTCCCCACCCAGTACCACCATACCCTCCTCTCTTTCGCCTAGCAAGTCTTCCACCCTTTCTTTAATTCTTTCCATCCCATCCTTATTTTACACTGTCACACACTTACACGTTACCCCCCTATCTTTACTTTCCTCATTTGCACTCCCTCCCCCTCTTGCTCACCATGAACTTTTTCCTCTAATCCGGCTCTAACCCCTGGTATAATTCCCCAACTGGCCCTTCCTTTCTTCTTCACTCTGACCGCCTCCTGGAGTCTCCACCTATACCCCCTTGGCAGCTTTGGTTCTATTCTATCCCATTCCTTTCTATCTACCCACCTCTCTAACAGTCCCACAACATCAAATTCCTGGATATACCTCCCGAACTCCTCGTCCTTCTCCTTTACCCCTGCTACGTTCCAGTACAGCACCTTCACTACTCCTCTACACTGTGTTACCCCCGCCCACCCTTTACTTCCTACGAAATAAATTCCCCTGCACTTCCTTCAACACCCCCTTCTCCTCGTCCCTCCTAGCCCCTGAAACAATAATATCTAATATCTAAAAATTTAACTATTTTGATGAAAATTCATTCCTTTGGTAATCTTTTTATTGGAAAATTCAACTGTTTTGCTGAAAATTCATCTTTCTGGTCGAAAAATTCTGGGTTGAAAATTCAGCAACTTGGTTAAAAGTTCAAATATTTTGTTGAAAATTCGTCACTTTTTCTTAAAAGCTTAAAAATTTAGTTGTGAATTCAACTGTTTGGTCTAAAATTATTATTATTTTCATGAATTCAACTGTTTAGTTGAAAAATTATCTTTCTTGGTTGAAAATTCATCTTTTCGGGTCTAAACGTCAACTGTTTTTGATAAATGATTGAAAACTACAAAAACTTATAAACATAAAATATTTCTTATGTTCAGCAACAAATATTATGAAAAATTACAGCCTTAGGCATTTTGCTACCGAAAGACTTTTTTTCCACTAAATTCCTCGAGAAAATTGTTTCAGAAATTGTAATTTATACAATTTTTCGTTCCGCTATATTTTTTGTTTATTGTAACATTCACCAATTCAGCACTATCAGCGAAAATAAATATTGCATCAAAAGCGTTACCCAAGAGAGTTTGACGACAAGGCCAAAGTAAAACAAACGTTAAATTTTTAATAGTGCCTAAATGTCTGAAGATGTATAATTTTATATTTATCTGAATAAAATTATGAAATTTGATAATTTTTTTTTTAGGTACTTTTACGTTTCACTATCTAGGCTAAATTTGATTTAATAAATAGCGTGCGTATTAGGTTGGTCCAAAAATGCATTGGAAATTTTTTTTTGAATTTTGATGGCCTGGAAATCTATTCGAATCCACGAAAAAATAGAGCCATTTTTTTCCAACAAAAAAATGATATTCAGAGGTGGCGCAAGCCCCGTGCAGTTTAAGACGTATTTCCCAATAGAAAAACATACGTTTTTGTAAATTTTATTCAAAATCCTCAATATTAGGTGAATCGAGTTGAAACTCAACATTTCTCTTCACAGTTAGCCACAGTATATACCATTAAGCCATTTCCCTTTCGGCGAGCCTCAAGGGGTAAGCGTGACACTACCCGATTCGGGTAGTGTTTCTAGGTGGATAGTTTCTTGTAGTAAATAACTACAAGTGTGGGCTCACCACACCCACGACCGCCAACAGCAACGCAGTAGTATCAGACGGTCACCCATCCAAGTACTAACCGCGCCCAACACTGCTTAACTTCAGTGATCTAACGGGAACTGGTGTTTCCAGCGTGGTATGGCCGTTGCGTAATATATGTATGTATGTATGTATGTATACCATTAAGCCATTTCCCTTTCGAGGTAGGCGTGACACTACCCGATTCGGGTAGTGTTTCTAGGTTGATAACTTGTAGTAAATAACTACAAGTGTGGGCTCACCACACCCACGATGTGCCAACAGCACTCAGTTTTCTCGAATGGTCACCCATCCAAGTGCTAACCGCGCCCAACTCTGCTTAACTTCAGTGATCTGACGAGAACTGGTTTTTTCAGCGTGGTATGGCTGTTGGCTATGAATATAAATGAAATATTACTTTTCAAATATCAACCCCATAGGTCTTTTTTGTATGGTCCCAAAGAAACCCCATAAGTGAAAAAATGGGTTTTGCGATTTTTTTGCCGCTAATTATGATTTTAATGCGGTTTCCTTAATGCAGATGGTTTCTCATATATTGAACACTATGTTTTACTGGTGATTAGATGTTTACATAAATTGTTTAAACAATTTATTATTATTTTCAGCCATTTTTTTCAGAATGCAGTGAGAAAGTCGCGGTTTTTCCAGAAATTTTCCACTTTTTGTCCAATTTTCAATTATAGTGAGGTGATAGTTAATTAATTTTAACAAAAATTATTTTTTAAACCAACTTTCATTATTGTTAATAATATTCTCCTTGAAGAATGCTAGAAATTGCGGTTTTTTCTGAAATTGTCTACTTTTCATTCACTTTTCACTTGAAGTGAGTTAATGGTAAATTTAATTTAGCAAAAATAATTGTTTAAACAAATTATTATTCTTGAAAGCTATTTTCTTCTGTATTAATAATATACAGTTACGGTTTTTTTCTGAAATTTTTAACTTTTTGTTCAATTTTCACTTAGTAAAGTAATAATTAATGCACCGAATAATACCGAATAATACGAATAAGAATATTAGTATCCGGAAAAATTCCCGAATAATAAAGTTTACAAATGGTATGACTTAAAAAGTCCCAAAAGATAAAATTTCCGACACTGTAAAATTCCTGAATTGGACAATTCCCGAATAACAAATTTCTCGAATCTGAATCTAAACAATTCTTGGAAATTGAAAAAAAAATTTAAAGGAAAAGAAAGAGGATTTGGAGGTTGCCTTTTTATTTCCGCTTTATATTATAATTTTGAATTTTGAATTGAAACATTTAAAAGCATTATCCAAGGGACGACTGAAAAATCCCCCAAAAAAATTCCCTCTGTTAAATTCCCGAAATGGCAAATTCCAGAACAAAAAAATTCCCTAATTGGAAAATTTCCGATCAATACAATTCCCGACTAGAAACAATTAAAAATTTACATTGTAATTATTTAGTTAATTTTCCAAATACAAAATTGTAATTATTTGAATTCGTGAGTTTTCAAATTCGGAAATATTATAAATTGTTCGGGAAGTTTATTATTAGGAAATTTTCAAATTCGATAATATTATAAACTTTTGGTAATTTCATTAATCGGGAAGTTACCAATTCCGGAATTTTACAGTGTTGGAAATTTTATTTTTCGGGATTTTTGAGTCGTCTCGGAATTTTATTATTTGGCAATTTGAAATTTTTTTATTCCGTTTATAAAATATTATTATCTTTTGATTCGAAATTCTGCCATATGGCTAGAGATTTAAATATTTGCTTGACAAAACGTTTTTTGTTTAAAATTTATTGTTTAACTGAAAATTTAACTATTCTGCATTCGGCTGACAATTCATCGTTTTTAGTTGAAAATTTGACTATTTGGTTAAAAATTCGTTTCTTTTTTGGTTGAAAATTAATTTTATCAACGGAAAATTTAGTCATTCCATTTTTAATTGAAAATCGATCGATTTTTGTTGTTTTAACTTTAAACTTGGTTTAAATTCAAACGACATTTTAAAAAAGTAATTATATTCTTTAAAATTCATCATTTAGTTGTTTTGTAGATACTTTGTCTTTTGGTTTGAAAATTAAACTATTTGTTGAGAAAATTCATGCATTTTTTCGAGAATTCATTATTTTGGTAAAAAATTATTGATTCCGTAAACAAATTGAGCCTACTCGTTGAAAAATGGTCAAACTCTTAATTTGTTTATGAACATTGTTTAAATAATAATTAATTCTTTCAAATTTGCAGAGCATTATAGAAAAATGTGACCGGAAAGATAGTCTTATCTAATTCTGTAAAAAATTGAGCCTATTTGTTTAAAAACAGCCAAACTCTGAATATGTTCATGAAAATTGTTAAAATAATGAACAATTATTGTAAATTTACGAAGTAACATAGGAAAGACTTATTTTTAATACATTATTTTTGGTTCTGTAAACAAATTGAGCCAATTCGTTAAAAATAATGAGATTACAAATAATAATTCTTGTAAATTTACAAAGCAGCATATAAAATAGTAATCGAAAAGACATTCCTAGTTGACTCCGTAAAAAAAAATTTTGCCTATTCCTTGAAAAATAGACAAACTCTGAATATATTTAGGAAAATTGTTAAAATAATTAATAATTATTGTATATTTGCAAAGTATCGTAGAAAAGATTTATTGGGAATACATTCTTTCTAGATTCCCTAAACTAATTGCACCTATTAGTTAAAAAATGACCGGGTTCTTAATTTTTTTATCGAAATTGTTTAAATAATTAATAATTTTTGAAAATTTGCAAATCATCATACAAAAAATTCATTGGCAAGATATTTTTAGCTAATTCTGTAAGAAAGTTTAGCATATTTGTTAAAAAATAGTCGAACTTCAAATTTGTGTATGAAAATTGTTTAAATTATTATTAATTCTTGTAAATTTAGAAGCAACATAGCAAAGAGACATCAGAAAGACATTTTCAGTTGATTCTGTTAACAAATTGAGCTTATTCGTTTATGGAAATTGTGTAAATTATTAATAATTATTGTAAATTTACAAAGCAACATAGAAAATAGTCATCAGAAAGACTTTTCTAAGAATCTTAGAGAAAAGTAATCTGAAAGATATTCTTACTCAATTCTGTAAACAATTGAGCCTATTCGTTGAGAAATAGCCAAGCTCCTAATTTTTTAATCAAAACTGTTCAAATAATTAATAATTATTGTAAATGTGCAAAGTATCGTAGAAAAGAGTTATTGGAGATACATTATTGATGATTCCATAAACAAATTGGGTTTATTCGATGGAAAGTGGCCAAACTCTTAATTTGTTGAAATAATTTATAATTCTTGTAAATTTGCAAAGTTTTATAGAAAAGAGTCACCGGAAGGGTATTCTTAGTTAATTCTGTAAAAGAAATTTAGCCTATTCGTTGAAAAATAGCCAACCTCTGAATTTGTTTATGCAAATTGTTTAAATTATTATTAATTATTGTAAATTTACGAAGCAACATAGAAAAGTATCATCAGAAAGACATTCGTAGTTGACTTTGTAAACAAACTGTACCTATTCCTTGAAAGATAGCCAAAGTCTAAATATGTTTATGGAAATTGTTAAAGTAATTAATAATTATTATATATTTGCAAACTATCGTAGAAAAGAGTTATTGGAAATACATTCTTTCTTGATACCCGAAACTAATTTATCCTAGTCGTTGAAAAAAGGCCAAGGTCCTTCTGAAAAGTTAAACAAAGATGTAAAGTTGGGTTTTATATAAAAAATTAACAAAATTTATTATAAAAAATCCAAACACACAAATTTTCCGAAATGTCAAAAGCTTTCATAAAAAAATAAACGGTACTCAAAATTTGGAAATTTTCAAACATTTTGAAATGTAAATGAACTATGACTAAAACGTTTAATCGAAAATTAATTTTTCAAAATACGAATAAAATATTAAGAATGTTAATGAAAAGCCTTCTTTTAAAAAAATGCGTCAAACGAATCGTATATAGACCGAAGTATACATGCATATACTTCCCCTAAGCTTCTTATGAAAACAAATATCTCGAGCTCAAATAAACACAGATCGCCCATCGTCGATGAGAGCGCCTTCGGTAGAACTGGTGAACACTAATCTACGAGCCCAAGCCTAGAACTAATAAGTAACGCTGACACTAAAGCGCACAAAGCAACTTTCAAAGATAGGATATAAAAATTTGCCCGCTGCGCGGACACATTTTTATCGCCCGCGGCTCGCTTCGCTCGCAAGTTTCAGCGCGCCGTCTGTTGATTTTAACTCTTCGCGCTTAGCCTTCGCACGTCCCCCACATTTGTGCACAGAACTTTTGAAACTAAAGGTCAAAGCATCAACAACTGTAATTTGGTGATTGTGAATTCTCTTTTGTTAAAGCTCCTTCGGCTTTAACGAGCACATTCTCATCACGTAACTCGTGCTTCGCAATCGATTTTATCCAAAATGCGAACTTTTCTACACAATGTTCAACACTATTATATCAAATGTATATTATATTTATTTCTTTACCTCGGCCTGGGATTGCTTATTCAGATATTGCAAAATAATGTTATTTATCATGATTGCTTTAACATTTGTTCCTTATTTTGCATGAAATTTTATTCACTACTATTTTTTGTTTGCTACCCTGAAAATTTATATCATTTCAATAAATGTATATTATTACAATTCATAATATGCATTGATATTAAAACAGACATATTCTCATTGTCTTGTAGATACAATTGAGGCGAAAAATTTTATTAAATAAAATGTTATTGTAACATTGTAAAATTTTTCACGACTAAAACAAAAACTACGCATCCAATCAAAAAATGGAAAGTTATAAATTTGTAGCTCTTTTTCAGGTTAACAACTTTCGACAAACTGTTTTTATCTTAGCTTGTGTTGCTGGTCCAAAAATTTATTTTCTTTTATTTTTAATGTTGTTTTTTACGAATAAAACAAAAACTAGCGTCCTATAAAAAAGTGATTAATTACAAATTTGTAGATCTATTTTGGGTGCATAATTGTCGTGTATTCATCTTTTGTTGTATTTTGCATCGTTTGACCGCTAAATGGAATTTTTCATTTTTGATTATTTTTTGTGCGGTCAAAATTTGAATTTTTTATTTTCCAAAAAAAATCAATAAGTTGTAATCACAATCTTTTAGGGTTTTTTTTATCTCCATAATTTTGATTTTATTGCTTATTCATCAGTCTAACATTATCAGCGAGAACAAATATTGCATCCGTAACTGTGAAAAGAAATTTGTATACGAATGTCAAAGTAAAACTAACATTTACTTTTTGGTCTATAAATTAATAAATATAATTATGACGTGGCTTACATATCATACACATTTAAAGATAAGATATTTCGAAACCAATTATTACGTGAAAAGCATTTGAGGAAAAAAAAAGAATATTTGAATAAAGTATCTGGAAAATGTTTAATATACATTTTCTACATATTTTGATTGAATCTTTCTCTAAAAAATAGGTGCATCACAAAAATTTCGAAATTATTATTGTCGCTTTTCTTCAGAGCCGATTGGGTAATTTGAAAAACTCGAAGGAAGGAATGTTGTCAAATTCATACACATAATTAAGAATTCAGTCGAAGGACAGTGACAAACATTGTCACATTTGTGTGCATAATAGAACAAACAAAAATTCAAGATTCATTAATGTAAAATTTTATTATTACATTTTCAATTAAAATAATTCATTTTCAACCAAGAAAAATGGAATTTTCAACAAAATAGTTCAATTTTCAACCAAACTGATGAATCTTTGATTAAGATAAAATTATTTTTCAACAAAAAGTGTAATATTTGATATTTCCACCAAAAAATATTTCAATATTCAATGAAAAACTGTTGAGTTAAACCAACAAAATACGAGTTGTCAACAAAAGAGTTGAATTTTCAACTAAGAAAGTTTTTTCAATCAATAAGGAAAAAATTTTTTATGTTTTTGAGAAAAAAGTTGAATTTTTAACCCAAAAATATGTATTTTCTATCAAAATAATTGAATTTTCCACTAAAAAAGACGAGTTTTAAACAAAATCAGTGAATTTTCAACTAAAAAGATGAATTAGTCCCCAAGATAAGTATTATTCTGTCACAAAAGACGAAGTTTCAACAAAGTAGAGACATTTTCAAACAAATAGTTGAATTTTCAACTGAAGAAGATAAATGTTTAACCAAACATGAAATAGATAAATTTTTAGTTAAAAAAATAATTTTCAAAAAATGTTTATTTTTTTCCTCAAATGGCGCCACACATAAAAAAATTATTAAGTGAACCAACGATATTTATCCTTAATCTGTCGAAAGATTTCCTTCGTTGAAGATTTAATTATTTTGTTGAAAATGTGTTCCTTTTTGGTTGGAATTTAATGTTTTCAACTGAAAATCCAAGTATTCTATTTTTGGTTGGAAGCTGATCGATTTTATTTAAAAATTCAACTATTTTGTTGAAAATTTGGCTTTTTAGTTTGAGAATTCCTTGTTTTTGTTATAAATTTGGTATTTTTTCTTGAAAATGTAAATGCTTTGTTAAAAATTAATCTGTGTTGGATAAGAATTTAATTATTTTGTTGAAAATTCGCCTTTTTTCGTTAGATTCAACTGTTTATTATTTAAAATCAACATATTTTTTTATTAAAATATAAACTATTACACGTTTTTTTAAGAATACATCTTTTTAGTCGAACAGACTGATTTTTATTTGAAATTCAAATCTTTTCTTGTTTTAAATATCAAATATTATAACGGCCATACCACGCTGAAAAACCCAGTTCTCGTCAGATCACTGAAGTTAAGCAGCGTTGGACGCGGTTAGTACTTGGATGGGTGACCATTCAAGAATACTGACATGAGTGCTGTTGGCACATCGTGGGTGTGGTGAGCCCACACTTGTAGTTATTTATAACTACAAGAAAAACCTAGAAACACTACCCGAATCGGGTAGTGTCACGCCTACCCTGAAAGGGAAATGGTTGAAAGTTCAACTTCTTTTTTAAAAATTCATTTTTGTTGTTGTTGAAGATTTATTATTTTATTTAAAATTTGAACAACTTAATTGAAATTTTCTTTCTTTTTTGAGTCAAAAATTTCATTTGGTTGAAAACTTAACTGCTTTATTGAAAAATAGTCTTTTTTCTGAAAAATGTAACTGTGTTGTTAGAAAATTCGTTCTTTTGGTTGATAATTGATTCTTTGGTTTATTGAAAAATCATCTTAGCAGAACAAAAAAATAATTACTTTGTTAATAATTCTACTATTCTACTAAAAAGTCATCTGTTTTGTTGAAAAATTCAACTTTGTCAGAAATTCATCTTTGTTGGTAGAAAAATTCATGGTAGAAAATAATAAAATAATTTAAGATTATAAACACCAAATCTAATTAAAAAAGTAAAATTATTAACAGAACTTGTTTTAAACTTTTATATTGGTTCATAAGATGAAAACAAACTTATTATTATTATTAACGATTTTTATGAATAAATTTTACTCGTCATATATCTAGAATCTAAAAATAAAAAAAAATAAATAAAAAAAAAACAGCGAAATGGTACATTTCTTAATAAGATATGTATAAATAATTAAAATAGAAAGATTTGTAGTCTGAAAATATGTAAGACGAGATCCAAGTGTCCTATCATTGTTTAAATATTACTCATTTATAGTCTATTATGACGAATTGTGCCATATGAGAAGAATGTGATAACCAACTTTTCCGTATGTTAAAAAAAATTATAATTAGAGATTTTACAAGTAAAGCCCTATTTTCCTCTTCTCCCATTTTTTAAAGAATTCCTCTTTTGCCCCTGTTATCAATCAATTTTACCTTTTTCCCAAGGTGTCTAACGTCCTGGAAATCCTTGAAAACCTGGAAAAGTCCTTACATTTTTTTTACCTTGAAAAACCTGGAAAAGTCTTCAAATTTTGTTCATTGACTGTCCATAAACTACCTTACCAATTTGAGGAAGCGAGAGGTTCGCAACAAAAAGTAACAGTGGAAGGGGGAGGGGGTCAGTAAAAGTAACGTTAGAAACCTCTCTGGTTGAAAATTGAACTATTCTATTCTTAGAAAATTAATCTTCCTCTTTAAAAAATCATCTTCTCGGTCGAATGGCTTGATCTTTTCTAGTTGAAAATTTTGTTAAAAGGCCATTCTTTTTCCTTGGAAATTCGTATTTTTGTGTTGAAGATTCAGCAATTATTGTAGAAATTTCTTCTTCTTTGGTTAAAATGACATCTGTTTGGGTAAAAATTAATCTCCTTTGGTTGAGCATTCAACTGTTTTTTTTTCGTTGAAAATTCTACTTTTTTGGTGTGACACCAGTAATCAGTGTGTTAAACAGTAATGGAACGTGTCACGATTTTTCATTCTTAGATTGTCGAGCATTCGATGTCATTGAGTGTAGTTCTACCGATGGGGCTTAAGCGGTGTTGCATGGCTTTCGCGTTGCTTATGGACGTTGGCATGGCTTATACGAAGCTTCTCAGGAAGCGTGAAAATAGTGCCGCCAACTTTAAAATTTGCCGCGATCTAGGCAAACTAGAATTCTCTCTTATCGACAACAAGAATCAAGTTGGAAGCACTACTTTCACGCTTCCTGGGAAGCTTCGTATAAGCCACACCACTGCCTATAAGCCACGCCAAAGCCACGCAACGCCGGTGGAACTACACTCGTTGTGTGCAGTTCCACCGTCCAAGCTTCGGCAGCGTGGCGTCGCTTATACGTGAGTGGCGTGGTCTATCTTGCGCCTTAGGGGTGGAGGGGATACATGGGTTGGAAAGAGTAGGCGGATACCACTCTCGGAAACCTGGCTTACACCTGTGCATCCCCTCCACCACCAAGGCGCAGGATAGGCCGCTCCACTCACGTATAAGCGACGCCACGCCGCCTAAGCTCGTTCGGTGGAACTGCACTCATAGATCCCAACGGAGCCGCCTTGATCTGCGCTTGCTTGAATTGTAGTGACGTTCACTGGCTGCAGTGCGCGTCTGTATTTGAATTTGAAATACGTAAGCGAACTAGAGCCAATAAGCGTCATTCAGTCGAAGCATGCGCTTGTCAAGGTGGCCTTTCCGGATCACTGTTGGAAATAGTAATCAAATCGAATCGTAGTTCGAGTTCGATAATACGGCAACGTCTTTCTTCGTATAGATTATTTCCATGAAGCCATAAAATTTCAAAATGGCCGAACGGCACAGGGATACCATTGCATTGTATACATTGCGTCACGTGTAGTATCTTAGTAAAAGAATTGTGTTTATCAGCAGATTAAAAATGTCTAGTGAATACTTTTTGAGTTTATCTGGTGAAGTGAAGCTTCGTTATTGTGGTAAACTAAGTGCAATTGACAATTTAGATCCCCACGCTCTGAAAAGTGAGGAATTTTCCACAAGCATTACTAATGTACCCGTAGTGTATTGTAAAAACTAGAGATCTCTTTTTTATGATACAATTTTTTTCGTGTCCTGTTTTTGAATATAATAACTTCACCCTGTTACTTTCAATGTAAAGCAAATGAATCTGGGTTCCCACCAGTGGTATCATTTTACTACCACTCGAGACTGTGGGGAAGAAGTCTCGATAGGGGAGAGGGTGACCTGGACGAAAGAGGCGATAGAGAAGTATCAGGAGCAGTTAGAAAGGGTACGCTTTGAAGGAGAGTCGGTGGAAGAGATATGGGAGGATCTGAAGGAGAAGGTGAAAGGTTGCGTGCAAAAGAAGGTATTCAGAAAGAAGAAGAAAGAAATGGTGAAGTCTTGGTAACATAGGGAATGTAACAAGATGAAAAGGAAGGTGACGAGGAAGTACAAGAAGTGGAAAGAGGGTAATGCGAAAAGGGAGGAGTACGTAGAGATGAGGAAGGGGTTTAGATTGATGTGTAAGAAGAAAGAACAGGAAAAGGAGAAAGATCTGGAAGAGGAGTTAGGAAATGTTAAGACAGAGGGGTACGTCTGGAAGATAATAAATAGATTTAGGAAGCGTAAAATGGGGATAAGCGAAAAGATAGGGAGTGAGGAGTGGAGGGAGTTGTTCAAAGAATCATTTCAGGGCTCAGATTCAAGGAAGAGGGAAGGTGGGAGTAGAAGAACGGGGGAGGCAGAGATGGAGGAGTTGCATGCATGGTTTGATTTGGTACACAAGAGTTTGGAGAGAGGCTGAAGGAGGTAGTGAAGAAAGTATGGACGGGGGGGGGATTCCCAGGAGAGTGGAGAGAAGGGTTGATAGTGCCACTGTATAAGAAAGGAGATAGGGATAGACAGGAAAATTATAGAGGGATTACGCTAATGAATACGGCGTATAAAGTATACGCGATGGTGGTGGCGGAGAGGCTGCGGAAGGATGTCGAGGGGAAAGGAATATTGCCGGAGACGCAGGCAGGCTTTAGGGCTGGTAGGAGTACTATCGACAATATCTACGTTCTGCAGCACGTGGTGGATAGAGAATTGGTGAAGAAGGGGTCGAGAGTGTACGCGTTTTTTTTGGATATCAAAGGCGCGTTTTCTTCGGTCGATAGATGGAAGTTCTGGGTGGCGATGGAGGATAGGGGAGTGGAGAGAGGCTTGATTGAGAGGGCAATGGAGACATATGAAGAGAATAAAGATAAGGTAAGAGGAGGGGAGGGGATTTCGGACGGATTCTGGATGGATAGGGGGTTAAGGCAAGGGCGTCCGCTTAGCCCAACGCTTTTTGCGATTTCAATTGCAGATATGGAAAGTAAGCTGAAGGCCGGGGTGGTAGGAGGAGTCAGGATAGGAGGAGTTAGAATTTTGTCACTGGCGTATGCAGATGACATAGTGTTGCTGGCAAGAAGCGAGGAGGCCTTGGAGGAGATGATGAAGAGCTTGAAAAAATACCTGGATAACAACAAGTTAGAGCTGCATGCGGAGAAGTCCAAGGTTATGGTGTTCATAAGAGGAGGGGGAAGGGATAAGGGTAGGTGGTGGAAATGGAAGGGAAAGGCGGTGCAGGAGGTGGAAGGATTTGTGTAACTGAGCTTCTTGTTTCGGAGGAATGGGGGAGTGAATGGTCACATAAAAGAGAAAGTGAGGAGGGCAAATGTGGTGATAAGGCAGATGTGGGGGTTGGGGAAGAAGTTATTTGCAGATGTAGGCAGATGTAGGCTGCAAAAGTAGTTGAAGTTAGTCGCATAAGGAAAATTTTTTGCTGCAAATGGATTCCTGTTGAGACAAATGAAAATCCTCTCAACCTTAAATTTAAGAGGAAATTCTATTTACTTCAAGAAACATCCTTTTGTCACAAAAGGACATTTCCCTGAGTGTGAGTATTAGGTATTAGCCGCGGAAGCAGAGTTTGGCAATGCGAGAAAACGGCTTATGCGAGAGAGGCGAGATGAAGCGAGCAAGGCAAGGCGATTAGAGCGTACGGTCTTAGAGATAAAGTATTGAAGGATGTTAGTTTTAAGAAAATTCTGTGAAAAAATGGAAGTGTAAGCAAGCCAATTTTTTTAAGCCAGCAGGCTCAAAAATAAACGTTTATCTATCTATCTAGTGCTGTATTTACACTAGAGGCCGAAAAGGCCCGGGCCTTGGGCGGCAAATTTTGAGAAGCGGCACGGCTGCGATATATTTTTATTTTAAATTTTCACGTTGAAGAATATTAAAATATGTTGCACACAAGATATTATATCAAATATTTAGTATATAAAAATACCATTAATGAAATTAATAGAATAATAATAATTTAGTTATAAAAATAGAATTAACCAAAGAAAGAAATCAGGCTCATATCTTTGAGGTAAAATTTGTCAATCAGTTGTTGCTGAGAGTGCGCCTTTAGGATTGTTTAGTGTATACTGTATACCGTTGTCACAAATGACAGATCGTCCAATGCTTTTGGAGTCTTATAACAAATAAATTATAATTGATAATTATAATTTGCTTTGGTAACCGTACGTAATTTGAAACATATTTTTCTTATTTAAAAAATAAGAAATACAAATTTCGCACATGATTGAGAAGCACAACGCGAAGCTTACAAAATTAGATTCTTTTACCCTGAAGGTAAAACCAAATCTGGCAGAAAAATTAAATGACCATGGCGACTTAAAGTTAGAAGAGAATATTTCAAAAAGTGAGTTGTACAATGTTAAGAGATATCCCTTCCCTCTGTTCCTATATTTACTCCTCCTATGTTTTTGCTTATAATTATTAACCGCTTTTGCTTTAGTTATTGACAATTTTGTAGTTTTTTTTCAACTAACCTCAAATAATTGACGGCTCGGAAAGCAGAACCGACGGAGCGCTTGGCCAGTAGGCAGGAGAGGGGATAACGCGTGGTGAATGAGGTGGACGAGGCGACGAATTATTGTTCGCCTCGTCCACTCGTCCACCTCATTCACTACACGTTATCCCCTCTCCTGCCTACTGGCCAAGCGCTCCGTCAGTTCTGCTTTCCGAGCCGTCAATTTAACTATATATGGGAAAGTTTCGTTGCCTTTTTTTGTAAAAAAATGTATAAATTTAATTACGAGAAAATATTTTTTGACAAATATGTATCAGTCTATTTGTAAAATATTTTTATTCGGATACATGTAAACTAAAAAATTCTCCAAATGAAAATTCGGAATATCCCAATAATCAGTCTTCTAATAATATCTCACTGGTGTACCAAGAATTAAATTAAAGAAATCCAAGCTTCAGTGAAGATCCAGCCACCTGGATAATCAACGATGTTACAATGGAATATTTATTCAAACATGGCTTCATCCAGCATATGGATGCTGATTTTTCAAAGTCGAAGCGTGACCATACAGATCGTGTAAGATATATGTCTAAGTCCCTATTTAATCGAAGACTGCAGAATGGAGAAACTCAAACTCGAAATTGGTTAACTTACTTAGAAAGTACGAAATCTAATCATTGCGGTCCCTGAAAACTTTTCGAAAAGTTAAATTTATTTACTAAAGGATTTAATGATTGGAAAAACGCCCAGGATCCTGTAATATACCATGAACATTCTACAGAGCATAAAGACAGTATTATGTAGATTTTGTGTAGAAAAAGCATCAATCAACGATTCGACGTGGCTTTAATTCATGAAGCTGAAAAGGAAATCCATTACTAGAGTAATGTGTTGAAACGTGTTGTAGTAGCCGTTAAACTTTTAGCATCTTGCGGATTACCATTTAGAGCCATTGACGATAAATTCGGCTCTTCATGCTCTGGAAATTATATAATGGCTCTATAATTAGTGGCTGAGTTTGACCCTTTTTTATCAGAACCACGAAGGAATAGCAAGTAGTAGTATCACTGTAAGCGGGGAGTGGGACGAGCAACGTCCAAGAATTCGTTAATGTTTGCCACGAATGGCACTGGCGGTTGCCATGTGAACGATGTCAACATGAGTTGGAAGTTTTGAACTTGTGTTTTGAACAAACATAAACAAACGAACATAACCTACATATGCATCGAGATGTCAAAATATAACATAGGGGAGTGGGTCTAACATGTGACAGCGCAAATGACACTGCGCATTTTCGCGAGTCTGCTCACGGGTTTCCATTGGTGGCAAACATTAACGCATTCTTGGACGTTGCTCGTCCCACCTCTGCTCACCAATCACGTAGGGTGATACCACTCCTTACTATTCCTTCGCGATCAGAACACATCGAGCTTCATGGGAACAAAGGTACGTCATATCTCTCATATTTTGTTTGCACTTTGACGAAACAACAGGAACAGACAAACAACAGTGACTCGACAGACATAATTGAAGAAATCAATAACCCCTTCCTGACAGCAGAAAATATGTCCCGCGCATCCTCCCCTAATAGATCCCAATCTCCTACACACATGACCACTGACGAATTGCTGAAATTGATATTGACGAGGATAATTGGACTAGAGAATAATTTTAATCAAATCATACCATTAATAAATAAATAAATCATAATGAACGTTAACGCTCTAGCAGGGGAAAATGACAAACAATTATTAGGAATACAGAAAATTGGTAAATCTGTAGGCTTCAAGGGTGAGATAGTTACAGATAATCCGGATATTACGAGCGACGAAAGTGAGGACGAGGAAAATAAAGTAAAACGTACGCCGCTAAACCCTACATCACGCACCTCCCGTGTAATCAATAATTCGGACAACCCTTCAACCGTACCACCCACTAGAACACCTCATAATACAAATAACCGAGAGCAGGGTCAAGGTGGTATTGGTTTTATTCCGGTTAAAGGCATAATAAGAACTGTAGACACTTTGAAAGGGAACGACGATGTAGGAGTTTAAGACTTTATTAAATTAATTAAACGCGCACGACTTCAGTGTGACAACCCTAATTTGCTTTTGGACTACATTTTAACTGAAATAATTATAGGTGATGCAAAAAGAGCAATTAGACACGTACGAAAAAACAATTTCGAGGATTTATATGCAGCTTTAAAATAAAATCTCAGTGTAACCACTTCCGTAGAATTATGCAGATCAAAATTAGAAAATGTGCGACAAGGATTTGAAACCGTACAAATTTATAGTCAACGGTTTAGAAGGGTTTACAATGAACTAACCTATGCCTTACAATCTGAACACGATTCAGGAAAAGAAAGAAAGATTGCTTTAAACATGGAAGAAAAGGCAGCTGTTAAAAAATATGGTATAAATCTACGCGATGAAATTTCGAGCCAAGTAAGGCCGATGAAACCCGAAAATCTAAATAAAGCCTTACAAGAAGCATTGGAGGCAGAAATATGGATTAAGGAGAAAAATAAAAATAGAATAATGAAACCAATTATAAATAAACCTATACCCCAGTTCTCGCGACCACAAATGTCAACATCTATATCTAGACCTCAGGCGAATACAACACCAGTCTCATTTAAGACACCAAACAGAAATTTACCACTAGTTGATTGATCACATATGAAATGTCATAAATGTGAAGAAATAGGACACTTTGCAGCCCAATGCTATGTTAAACCCCAAAATTTTCAGAATACCCAAAACCCCAAACGACCACCTCAAACTCAAGTGAGAGTGACAAAAGATATAGACTCCTCGGAGAACCAAGAAGAGGAAAATTTTTTAGAGTATCAGGAAATGACACAAGAAGAAATTCAAGAAGAAGTAAATTATCAAGAGACTGCAGAATATCAGCCGTATCTAGAAAACTGCAGTCAATACGAGGAAAGCGACGAGACGGAACAGTATACAGCTTATTAGTTGACACAGGAGCTTCCATTAATTTGATAAAAGAAGACAGCATCCCAGATAATCATAAGAAATTCAAATTTAAGAAAAATATCTGCATGGGAAATGACCAACATCAGACGACGGATGCAGCATATATTCCATACTTTGGAAACATCCACCTTTTTCATATTATTCCTATTGACTTCCCCTTATCGGAATCTGGAATAATAGATTTACCATTCCTCAATAAATTCGATAGATATTCATTAACTACAAATTATTTAATTTTGGAAAATAGAAAACTACCGTTACACAATGATGGAGAATACATCTGACAGAATTCAAATTTAGTCCGTCAAATTAAAACAGAAGAAAATAATCAAGACGTTTGGATAGAAAATAAAGAAGGAATATCGGATGGTATTTACCGAATAAAAAATAATAAAATAACTTTACCAATATTCAATTATAACATGAAACCCATGGAAGTACAAAAAACTATAAACTACGAAAAAATAATGGCTATTGAATCAAGGGATCAGATTTATAATTATAAAAAAAAAAATAGGATCGGAAAGACTAATCGAACTATTAAAAATTTCAAAACTAGATCACATTGAAAATCAAATCAGAGAGGAAATAAAAAAAGTAATAGTTAAATACAACGAAATATTTACTTTAGACACAGACCCACTGCCATGCACAACATTAACCGAACACAAGATCACCTTAAATTCAGGTAAGGTAGTAAACCTTGGATCGCACAAAATACCCGAGAAACATAGAGAAATTGCTTTAGAAGAAACACAGAAACTATTAGATAAAGGAATAATAAGACATTCACAATCACCATTCAACTCACCATTATGGGTAGTCCCCAAAAAGGGAAATAAATTGAGATTTGTGGTGAACTATAGACAGGTCAATAAAGATACCGATCAGGACGCGTACCCCCACCAATAATAGACGATATATTAGTTCATTTGGGTCGAACTAAATTCTTCTCCGCAATTCACATGAGTGCTGGTTTTCACCAGATCCCAATGGAAGAGAAATCAAAACAATATACAGCTCTTTCTACTTCACAAGGACACTTTGAATATAATAGGATGCCCTTTGGATTGAAGAATGCCCCAGCTACCTTCCAACGTATGATGGATAATACGTTTAGAGGACTCGTAGGCGAGAAATGTTTTATCTACATTGATGATATAGTAGTATTCGGTAAAACACTAGATGAACATAACAAGAACTTAATCGAAGTTTTTGAAAGAATTACAAAATTAGGATTACGATTGGAACCATCTAAATGTGAATACCTCAGACCGGAATTAGAATATTTAGGTCATTTAATAACAAAAAATGGAGTTAAACCCAACCCAGAAAAAAACAGAAGCTATACAAAACTTTAAAACGCCAACTACAGTAAAAACAATATAATCATTTTTAGGACTCGCTTTATAAAAAACTTCCCCACCATAGCTAAACCTTTGACCAACTTAATACGAAAGGAAGTAATATTCGATTGGACCCCTAGATGCCAAGAAAGCTTTGAAAAATTAAAAGAACTTTTATGCTATGCACCAGTAATACGATTCCCAAATTTTAAAGAAGAATTTATACTGACAACAGACGCCTCGAATCAAGGATTAGGAGCTGTATTATCACAGTAAGGACATCCATGTTTATTTATTTCAAGAACACTAAATAGAGCAGAAGAAAACTATAGCACTAGCGAAAAAGAGCTTTTAGCAATTGTTTCGGCAGTGAAAAGATTGAGACAGTATCTACTAGGGAATCCCTTTAAAATTCAAACGGATCATAAAGCTTTACTTTGGCTTCACAATGTGAAAGATCCAAGTTCAAGATTACTTCGATGGAGATTAAGACTCGAAGAATATAAGGACGAAATAGTATACGTAAAAGGAAAAGAAAACAAAGCAGCTGATTGTCTTTCAAGACTGTTCCCACTTCAAGATCAAGAAACAGTTAATGATTCAGATACCATGGTACCATTAGACAGTACTGATTCTGATACAGAAAGTAATAGTAAAGAACCCGCACTGAAAAACCCTGTGATTACCGAACAAAGAGTAGTAGGAGATAAGGAAAAGGTAAAAATTAAGGAACCATCGGAAGAAGAAGAAGAAGAAGAAGAAGAAGAAGAAGATCACCAACTATATAAAGGATTTTTAGAATGGAAATAAAGCCCAGTAATGAACAATGGAGTTAAAATTAAACCAAACGCTGAAGGAAAACTTTGGAAATTAATAAATAAAGCAGACATGCCCGATTATAATGAGGCAAATTGGATACGTTATTTAGGATTATTGATAACTGAATTTAGAGATAGAGGATTGCCAAGAGTAAGATTGATTTTTGGTGACCCAACCTTTACACCATAAAAAAAAGAAACTCTTTTGAAAATATTACAATACTTATCTTATTATTACCCAACAGCCATATTACAACAGCCATTATTACCAACAGCCATACCACGCTGAAAAAACCAGTTCTCGTCAGATCACTGAAGTTAAGCAGCGTTGGGCGCGGTTAGCACTTGGATGGGTGACCATTCGAGAAAACTGAGTGCTGTTGGCACATCGTGGGTGTGGTGAGCCCACACTTGTAGTTATTTACTACAAGTTATCAAGCTAGAAACACTACCCGAATCGGGTAGTGTCACGCCTATCCCGAAAGGGAAATGGCTTAATGGTATACATACCCCGAAATAGGATTTCATATATGTTTTAATAAAAGCAGAGAATTAACTGAAGAGGAAAGGAAACCCATCATTAAAGAAGCTCACGATAACCACCTTATAGAGAAAAATACAATTCAAAAGGCAAGAGAAATTGGTGAATGGAAGAATATGGAGGAAGAAATTAAGAAATACGTAAAAGCATGCCCTATTTGCCAATTGTAAAAGGCAACAATAGTCACTAATCAAGCACAATCAATCATTCCAGACACAACTACTAAACCTAACGAGGAAATCGCGTTAGATGTTTTTGGTCCTCTGCCAGAAACAAAACTAGGTAACAATTACATTTTAAGTATTCAAGACAGATTAACAAGGTATACAGTTTTAATACCTATGAAAAATGAAACCGCAGAAACCGTAATTGAAAGTATGATTGATCATTACATATATAAATTCGGAGCCCCTGAAACAATACTCACTGATCAAGGAACAAACTTCCTATCGGAATTAATGCAACAATTTGAGGTTGCATTAAATGTCAAGTATATTAAAACAATATCCTACCATCCACAAGCAAATGGTAACATAGAAAGGATGCATTCAACTTTGAAAAATCTAAATTAAAACATCAATGGAAGATAATGGTAAACAATGGGATGAACATTTAAAATTCATTACATTTGTAATTAATACAATGAAAAATACAAGTACAGGCTACTCACCTTTTGAGGTGACATTCGAAAGAGATCGTAATATCGCATCAGCGATACTAAGATCACCAACGCTTACTTACGCCGATTCAATAAAGACATGGGAAATCAAACACGACAACATCATTAGGAGAGCAAGAAAAAGAATTCAAATTGAACAAGAGAAGACCAAGACACGTTTATATGAAAATGTAGTAAAAAGCCATCCAGTCTACAAAATAGGAGATCAAGTTAAATGTAAAAATAATACAAAACAGAATAAATTAGACCCGAGTTGGAAAGGTCCAGGAATTGTTACAGGAATTACAACAAATAATAATTTGAGAATTAAATTTAAAGTAAAAACTCTTCAACTTCATATTGATCAAGTGATGCCATTTTATGTTTCAGACAAATGATGATTTTGCTATTATTGTAACTTACTCAGCAAGTCCACGAGAAATACAACTTCAGACATCTTTTCAAGCGTTCAAACCAAAAAAGATTCATTTGTAAAATTAAATTATTTCGAGGACTAAATTATGTCTAAAGAGGGGGGTGTTATGTACCCTGCTTATAAGCGATATAATAATAATAATACTCCCTATATGTTGTCAGAACCAGGAATTATCGCAAACACGTGTTACATCAATACGTGGTTGACCGGTGCCGATTATGTGGAGATACCAACGAATCCATTGAGCACATTATTGATGGTTGTCGCGTAATGGCTCAAAGAGAATATGCGCACAGACATAATGATGTGGCGGGCATTATACATCAACAACTTGCCCTAAACCTAGGACTCTTAACAGAATGGATGCCTTTCTATAGATACATTCCAATGCCCGTTTTAGAAAATGAAGATTACATCTTATATTGGGATGTGACCATACAGACGGATCATTACATCCGAGCCAATCGACCTGACATCGTGATGCGAGAAAAAAAGGTGGAAGAGTCTATATCATCGACATTGCTTGTCCACTTACCCGAAATTTGCAGGCAACCTAAACAACCAAGATCCATAAGTATAGCGAGTTAAGGCATGAAGTAAAGGCAATATGGAGGAATGTAAAACATGCATCTATTTATCCTATTGTGATTTCGGCTACCGGCAATGTGCAAGAAAGATGCACTGAACATCTTGAACATTTAGGAGTCAGTAGGGTACTGGCGGCAGTTCAGAAAGCGGTTTTATTAAACACCTGTCGAATTGTAAGAAACTTCCTAGACCATCAGGAAGCAAGTGACTAAGAACCTATGGCGTGATACATGGTAGCTTTAAGAAAGCATCCAGAGGCGACTGTTGTCACCTCCAACAATCACGGCCGCTGTGTAAGGATAACAGCAGTAAAGACAAACTGCAAACTACACCATGCTCCTAATTTTGTACCTACAACATCATTGCAAATGATTTCAAATATCGTATTAAAATAACTTATAACATCCTCATCTCATCAGTCACTTGACTTCGTCCGTGGCTATGACGAAAAACCGGGTTCACCCGAGAAAAAGTTTGAAAAAAAAAAAATAATAATAATACTCCCTATATAATCTTTATATATGTAGAATAATCAATACAACGTACACTTGTAATTGCGCATGTAACACTTGTAGCTTGTATTACTAGTAGAAGGTTCTGGAAGCCCTCATCGATACGCTACCACCTTCTTCGGGTCGGTTCTCCAGTTAGGTAGTCTGGTAAGTCTCGTCCAGTACATCAGCCGCGCTTATCGACCCTTTTTATCACAACTTGAGTAATCTTTCAATAAATTGTATAAGTATATATATATATATGTGTGTGTGTGTTATATGCTTATTGGCGATCCTGACCCACCACGCGCAACAAACTTTTGTCTCTTAATTTTTTTCCCGTACTTTGTGATGTTTTCCAACAAATTTAATTTTTGTATCTTTAATGTTATTTTTTACGACTAAAACAAAAACCGCAGATCGCATCAAATAGTATATTATGCACTTAGGGGGAGAAAAAGTGCTTCTCCCCCTTGGCGCATACGACATTTTTTATAATAAATGGATGATTTCAGACATTTCTCGAAATACAGTCATGATTTCACTCCATATTAGATTCTGAATAAAGAAGCACGAAACTTACCATACATTACCCACAATTCAGGTTAAAAGTTTCCATAAATTTCTGGAAATTTATGAAAATTTTTGTTCATTCATGGTAATTTTACAGGTAATCATGATAACTTACCATAAATTACCCAAAATTCATTTTTAAGAATTCCCATAAATTTCCGGAAATTTATGAAAATTGTTGGTCCTTTATGGTTATTTTACAGGTGTATACGGTAACTTACCACAAATTAATCAAAGTTCATTTTTAAACATTTCCCTGAATTTCCGGAAATTTCTGAAAATATTCGGTTATTTATGGTAATTTGACAGGTAAATGTGGTAACTGACCATAAATTACTCCAAATTCATGTCTGAAAATTTTCAATAAATTCCGGAAATTTATGAAAATGTTTGGTCATCTATGGTAATTTTACAGGTATATATTGTAACTAACCATAAATTACAGAAAATTGATTTTAAAAATTTTCCATAAATTTCCGGAAACTTATGAAAATTTTCGGTGATTTATGGTAATTTTACAGGTATATATGGCAACTTACCATAAATTACAATACTTCATTTTTAGAATTTTCCATAAATTTACGGAAATTCATGAAAATGTTCGGTATTTTACGGTAATGTTGGAGGTAATTTACGGTTACTTGAGATATATTACCCGAAATTCAATTTAAAAATGTTTATAAATTTCCGGTAATTTACGGTAATTTGATCAGTAATATATGATAACTTTCCATTAATAACCGCAAAATTTTATTATCTGCAACCATTTCCTCACAGTTTTTACGGCGAGTGGGCTGATAATCGTAAAGTGCGAGCCTATAGATGTATAACTTTCATTATTCACCTCTGACGTCACTTTTCAGTCCCTAGGGAGTGAAAAGAAGAGCTTCAGCCCGGCTTCATAGGCATCGAAAAAGGCTGAAATCATGCATGTTTCGTAAAAAAATAATTAATAACAAATTTGGAGCTCTTTCTTGGGTCAACAACTTTTGTCTCATTATTTTTTTTTTGCGCATCTTAAGTGATTTAAAGAAAATTTGTGGATGCAATTAAGGCGAAAAATTTTTTTAAACAAAATGTTATTGTAATTTGCGTCGTTCTTTCAATAGGTTAATTTCTTTATTTCTAATGTATTCTTAGATTAGAAAAGATGTTGGAAAGCGACGTTATTTGTCTGAGTGATATAATTTATAAAAATATAATGTTAAAGATGGTAAAAATGACATATTTCAGACCAAAATAATTCATTTGTTGGATAAATTTGAAGTATGTCGTTTTTACCATCTTTAACATTATATTTTTATAAATTATATCGCTCAGACAAATAACTTCGATTTCCAACATCTTTTCTGATCTAACTATTATAACTTTTTGACATAATTTGTTATATTTTATAGTCAAATTTAGAAGTTTATTCAGGTTAATGATCCAAAAATGATCAAAATTGTAACGTTGTATAGTGAAATTTAAATGTTTTTTCCAGTTTATTTATAAGGTGCTAATAATTAAACTTATTATAACTAAGTTCATTCATTATTGAAAAAAAATTTGTTTAACAATATGTATCTCAACGAAATCAAAAATAATTTTCCAAATTCTTTCACAGATGTAAAAAAGTTCATCAATTTGAATAAGAAGATTAGTGATGTTAAAACTAGAGAATCATTTCTTGTTAATTGCCGCATTCATAATTTATTACCCAAGAATATTACTGATGCTAATAAGAACGTTAGAAATTCACAATTTTTTAGTAAGAGTGCAAGAAACCATGTTAATTTCATGGCAGATTCTTAAGAACGTCGTTTACTTAATGATGAATTCAAAGACTCAAATATCCATTTAGAATATTTGAAACAAAGTTTTAATAATGTTAAAATAAATGTACAAAACTCATTACCTAACAATATGTATACTAAATTTTTAGGAAATCAATTGAATAGTATAGTAAGAAATTTAAAAGATAAACAAAGACTAGAGAAAAAACTTCAAAATTTGAAAATTAATAGTAAAGTTCATGTACCTGTAAATATAAACAAACATAAAGATACAATTAATTCTGATTATAAAGATCCTTGGATTATACATTTTAGTAATGTTGTTATTCCTGATAAAGTTAATGATATTCTAAGGTTAGGAAACAAATTCAGTTCATCTTTTTTAACAAACAAACGTGAAATAATTTTAGATATTGTTGAAGATATAGATTCAAATATTTGTTTAATTAAAAATAATGAAGATCGTGATTTGTTAAGACATAGAATGATTAAATACATCACATAATTTTTTACAGAATAATAAAATTACTCATGTTGATAGAGTCTTAGCACAAAATATTAATAAAACACAAGCATTTATCAATTCTAATAAACAATTATCAATTACCCATGCAGATAAAAGTAATATTAGTGTTGTTCTTAAGAAGGAATCATATGTTAAAAAAATGCAAGAATTATTAAATGATACTACAACATATGAAGAACGAAATGAAAACCCTGCGGAAGAATTGAAAAATAAAACTTTTAAAGTGTTAAATTCTTGGCGAATTAATGGCTATTTATGTAAAGATATATTACGTAAAAATATTTTAGTTCATGACACTAACATTCCTAGAATTTATGGTTTACTTAATTTTCACAAACCTAATTGTCCACTTCGACCTGTAGTGTAATTATTAAATTTACCGACACATAAAATGGCTAATATTTTTAATAACATTCTTAAAATTATTAACATTCCAATTGATTTAGTAATTAATAGTATTGTAAGTAGATGAATTAACATAAAAAACAATACAGATTTACCTCTTCATAAATTTGAAGAAGCAATAAAATTCTCGATGGAACAAACAGTATTTAAATTTAATAACAGTTTTTATAGACAAATATTTGGAATACATATGGGTTCTCCCATTTATCTAGTCCTAGCATTTTTAGATTTTTAGATATGTTGATGATACTTTTATTATTTTACCGAAAGATAAACTACTTTATGTTATAAATCAATTTAATTCTTATCGTCCTAGACTTAAATTTACACATGAAATTGAAAGTAATAATTCAAATATTGTATTTATCAAACAAGCTATTGATTTAAGTAATTATCCAATATAATTTATTCAATCACATATTAATAATAAAATTAAAACAATTACATATTCTTTATCTAAGCAAACTAATATAAATATTTAATTTTAAAAATTCAATTTTTAAACCAACAGTATCTATTTCTTATCATGGAAAGTTATCTTTTGAAATTAAAAGGATTTTAAATGACTTTAATATCACAACAAATTTTAGAATTGATTCAAAACATAATAAATTTGTAAAATTAGGCAAATACTTATTAGATAATTTGCAACTTACTGATGTAGTATATAAAATGCAATGTTTGCATTGTGACCAATGTTATGTTGGTCAAACTGGTAGATTACTTTCTACTAGAATTAAAGAATATCATGATAATTTTAGACACAATCCAAAAAACCATAAAGTCATAGCTAAACACCAGGTTGAAACTGGACATTTAATGATTGGGAAAATGTTACAGTTCTACATCATGAACCTAATGAATTTAAAAGACTAATAGCAGAAATGTTCTTCATTAAGAAAAATAGTAACGATTGCTTAAATATAATTTCAGATCTTGATAATTATTGTCCAATATATAATATAATCTTCGATTATTTAATTCAAAAAATTAATAAAATTTGAATCTTGTAACTAATTAAATAAAAAGAATATAAAATTGATATTTGAAATTTGAAAAAATTGCAACTGATTTAATTATGTTGTTATTGTAATCTTATTGAACTTTGAATTGAAGAAGAACAGATTTAACTAAATTTTCTATTTTTAAATTTACAACAACAGATAACTTATATTGCGAATATTTGATCTTCTAAATTTTTTTGAAACTGGTGAATCTTTTACTTAAATTCTTGATATTATTGTAATTTTTACTTATATACAATTAATTATCAACAGCAGTATGTCACATTTCAGTTTTTAATTATTGTTAATCTTTTTAAGAAGAAAATTAGAAACACAATATCGACAAGTCAATCTGTGCAAAAATTCTATTCTTGAACAAAAAGACTCAGAAACATTATGCAACCAAAAATCAGTCATTTTGAAAAAACATATTCGAAAAGCTCAATATATGAAAAAGAATTGCATAGAAAGGCCTCAAAATATGTTTCCAAACAACGTTTTAATCGGCTCATTAGAGACAAGTATATAACTAGAGGAAAAAAGAGGGAGAGAATTAGGAAAGAGACAACCAAGCCAACCTCACTCTCATTACCTTTCTCTTACTCCGTCTTTTGTATACTACTTTTGGGAACCAACATGTTTCGAAACCTTTTAGATCTCCTCATCAGGGTATAATTTTATAGGATACTACGAAAACATTGATCTATTTTATGCTTAATATTAGTAATGTATGTTTATATGAGACTGAAATTTCTTTACATTATTTTAATTTTTTCCTCTTGGACAGATTTTAAACTTTAAATTTTCGGTATACGTGTCAGTCCGTAATATTTCTGAAATCTTTCATGCTAATTAATATTTGTCTTGATTGAGAATGAAAAGAAACTTATAATTTTAAAAGGTTTCCTTTAAAAATTTGATAAAACTATCAAAAGCTTTGTTATATTTTGAAAGGTCTTTTTTTAAGTTGATTGCATTGTTACCCTCTCTTTTTATATGTATAACATTTCCATAAATTCTCTTTTTCTTTGATTTCTTTCATTATATAGGACTCTAACTCCATCCCAATCAAAATCATGTCCATGTGTGATCCTATGTTTCGATAACACACTATGGTATTTCTGACTCCTTCGAAGATTATTTTGATGCTCATCTCTCCTCAGTCTTAGTGGTCTCCTAGTTTGGCCTACATAAACTGCTTTGCAACTCCTACATTTTATTTTATAAACTACATTTTGTTTTTCAAGTTTTTCACGTACGTCTTTACCTAATTTAACAATTCTGTTACTTTTGAATGGAATTCTAAATATTTTATGTAAACACATTCCTCTTAGTAAAAACCTCAGGGACTTTGAAATTTTCTCAAAATAAGGTAAAACAACCGTGTTATATTTGTCAAATTCTTTAGTCTCTGTGTTGATTAGATTGTTTTCTTTCTGACTAATCTGATGGATTCTGTTGTTAATATGGTTTTCAATGAACAATGGTGGATAATGGTTCAAAAAAAGGATCTGTTTGCAAATTTCAATATTTTTTTTATGGAAACTTTGGTGTGATAATTTTATAGCCCTATCAACCATATTTTTAACAATTGCAATTGCAACAGATCAATTTTTTCGTAGTATCCTATAAAATTATACCCTGATGAGGAGATCTAAAAGGTTTCGAAACATGTTGGTTCCCAAAAGTAGTATACAAAAGACGGAGTAAGAGAAAGGTAATGAGAGTGAGGTTGGCTTGGTTGTCTCTTTCCTAATTCTCTCCCTCTTTTTTCCTCTAGTTATATACTTGTCTCTAATGAGCCGATTAAAACGTTGTTTGGAAACATATTTTGAGGCCTTTCTATGCAATTCTTTTTCATATATTGAGCTTTTCGAATATATTTTTTCAAAATAAATGATTTTTGGTTGCATAATGTTTCTGAGTCTTTTTGTTCAAGAATAGAATTTCTGCACAGATTGACTTGACGATATTGTGTTTCTAATTTTCTTCTTAAAAAATTTAACAAACAGAGACATTAAGCCATAGACCCTGATATTTGTTCTTTTGGGTTCGGATTTTAATGCCGTTCTCAGGGAATAGGTTTCTGGGTCAACCTTCATATTGTTAATCATTTTGGATTCTTTTGTTTAATTCTAGTTATTAGAATTATTTAGAAATTTTAGTACCTTCTGATATAAATTGATGATACGTCACTGCTGTTTCTGTCTTTGTTAATGTTTCTCTTTCCTTTTTTCTCGTTTGAAAAATGGAGCAAACGACAGTTTTGTTTCCGATGTTTACACAATGTTTTTTACTAAATTATTAATTTTAATTACAATTTTGCAACTTTCTATTGAAGTTTTTTTTAAATCAACATAAACTTGAAAATTTTTAACTAGAAATGTAACCTGAAAGGAAGATCCTAAAGGTAAATACCAGCTCTATCCGACTAAGAAAAAATGGCGGTTCCTTAGTGATTATAGTTTGTATGTGCAAGATTTCCTCACCAGAGCGGCACTGCACGCGGCACGCTTTAAAAAGGCATTATACTAATAGAAAAATATTTACAGATTTACAGGATTCTAAAAAATATTAGCGAAAATTCGAGCCTTTTTAAAAGATATTCAGGACATTTATAAGTTTGGAAGAAATAAAAAATCCCTTAAAGTGCATTTTTCAAAATAAAAGTCCTGAAAAATTTTCCCATAAATCTTAAGAAATTCCTTTTTTTATCCCTTCAAATTTTTTAAACCTCCTAATATTTTTGAATTATTCAAATTTTTCGTGATGTTTTTTAATTCTGCAACATTTTAAAAATTGTCTTAAAATCTTTCAGATTCTTCTTTGAAAATTCAAGAAATCTTTTAAAATGTCTTGAAATCTTTTTAAATCTTCTCTTAAAATTAATTTTTCATAATGAAAAATTATTTTAATTTTTGCTAGGAAGCTACAGAATTTTATTTTATTTTCTTGAAACCTTACAAAATTTCTAAAATATCTTATAAATTTTTATTATTTTTGAATCGTGCGAAAACTTCTAAGTATCTCTTACACTTACTCTTTGTTCTAAAATTATGTATTGTGGCAAAATTTTGCTTTTAAGTCTTTTACATACTCTTTCTCAAAATTTAGGAAATAATTTAAAATGCTTTGTATTCTTTTTCAATTTTCTCTTAGAATTCAGTAAGAAAAAAATCATTTGAAATTTTCTCATGAATCTTAAGAACGAGCTTAAGAATATTTTTTCATTCTCTTAACGCCCTGTATAATTGAGTTTACCTAAAATTTTTATAAATCCTGAGAAATTAAAAGAATTGTCTCAAAGTCTTCGATATTTTTTCCCCTCACACATTTTGCAAAATTCAAAACTTAAAATTATTCTTTTACAATTAAACCTAAAGAGAGATAAAACAGATCCTATGGGAGTTCCAAACTTTTATGTATAAAATGTATTATCAACTTTGAAATATACTGAATGAAAAACATATTTTATAGCATCAAGAAAATGTTTTTTCGGAATTTTGGTATTAATTTTAATCAAATCCCAACGCTTTTGTAATGGCCATTTCGACTCTTTCGTAAGGGATATTTGGAAACATAGCTATTACATCAAAAGAGACAAATATATGGTCTAAAGGTATTATCACATTTTCAATTATAGTTTTAAACAAGCATGACTATTTTTAATTGATGTTTTTGAGATTTGTATTGATTTTTTAATAATTTGACTCAATAATTCTTTCAATTTTCTAGTTGGGGCACCTATTGTTGAAATAACTGGTCGTAGAGGGTAGTCATCTTTGTGAGCTTTAACAAGTGCATAGGCTAATGAGAGATTAGTACTCGATGTATCAATATCACATCTTTCATTATTTATTACCTAAATATTTATTAGTTCTCATTCTGTCTAAAATTTTAAAAGTCCCTTTTGAAGCATTATGAATCGATACTGTAATACTTCCTTTGTCTGATTTAGTGATCATTATTTCTGGATGATTTTTTAAGAAAATTTTTGTTTCAATTAAACCCCCATTCAATTTCTTTTCTAACCAAGTGTTTGGATTATCATTATTTGAAAAATCATTCGATAAACCCATAAATTGTGATCTAAATTCATGAATTTTATTCTCAGGTATTTTTTTAAATATTTGATTCAATGTCTTTAATTATTTCAAGTAGTTGAATATAGTTTTTTCCCCCAAATTTGTTGCTAAAACCATCACCTAATCTCAAAATGTCAATAACTCTGTGTGGAAAAATTACATTAGAAATATTCAGAATCCAAGGGTCTGGTTGATCATGAAAAAGAACTGAGTGAATATTTAAATGCAGTTTTTGTGCATCTCCTTGTTCATTAAGAATGTTTAAAAATTTTCGATCATGTTTTCTATTATCCTTAAGGGCGATTTTATTAGGTTTTGTTTCTCTTTCAAAACATTTCTTGATAATAAAGGAGGGAACTTGTTGATTTGATTTCTCAATAATTTGTTTTATTTCAACATTAAAAGAATGTATCTGTGAATGGCAATCCTTAATAGTCAAATTTCAGAGCGATTTTGTAAATTTATCTTTATTTCTTTTCTTTTGAAATCAAAGCCAACATTTTCATTAATGTCAAAAATCTTCTTAGGAGAAACATTTAAAACAATTTAATATCAAAATCTTTCAAAATTATTAAAAAGATTCTAAATTTTTTTCGAATTCTTCAAAATAAATTTTTCCCATAATTTAATTTTTCTTATCTCTTTGAAAATGTAAAAAAGTTGCGAAATTATAGTGTGGTAGCCTCGGTTGTAGCAAAATGTTAAGAACAGAATTATTTCCCAATATATGTTCAAGGTATTTTACTATTAAATATCAATAAAACAATTTGCAGTTATACATTAATGCAAGCATGCCCAACTCGGGGAAATTCCCTGAGAGAACACATGTTCCGCGTCCCTACTCTTTCCAAAATAATTTTTTTCTTTAATAAAAAAGCTTAGGAGATATTCAGAATTGAAAATTTTGGTCCTTTTTTTCTTAAACTTTCATAACTCTGGTGATTTTAGTGATATTAAGGTCTATTTTTTTATAAATTATTCGTAATAGGATGCGGTTTTGGAAAAATATTTTCTGAAGAGAAAAATTTCAAAAACTTCTTGGATTTTTAAAAAGCTAATTTTCAAACTGAATTTCTGAAGAAAAAAAACACTTCATTTTCTTCATTTTTCATATATAGATAGCTTGCAATGTCCTTTTGGCCACGAAGGAATAGTCTATTTACTATTCCTTCGTGGTTTTGGCGTACGTTTTTAATTATTGCTCGAAAACTAAGGGAGATCCCATTTTGATATTTACAGGACTTGTAGAGGACATTGGAAGCCATCTACATAAAAAATTGAAGAAAATAAAAAGTGTTTTTTTTTCAGAAATTCAGATTCAAAATTAGTTTTTGAAAAATCAGAGAAGTTTTTGGAATTTTTTTTTTCCAAAAATATATGTTCAAAACTGCGTCCTATTAAGAATAATTTACAAAAAATATACCTTAATATCGCTGAAATCACGAATGCTATGAAAAGTTAAGAAAAACAGGACCAAAATTTTCAATTTTGAATATCTTCTAAGTTTTTTGATTTTTTTCAAAAAAATTTTTGTGATTTTTTTCTTTCCACACCTGAGGGAATAAATTCTAAAATTTTCACCAAAATTGCTAACAATAGCTGAAATTCTTCGGATGATTTGAAATGGAATTGCTCAGCTGATTTTTCTATACATAATATTCGTATATTTAAAATATTAAGGTTCGGAAAAGATGAAATAAAAACTTTATATTACGAAACTGCTCTATTAAAAACATAATTCTTTTTTTAATTTAGGTTTGATTGACCCACCTTCTGATAAAATCCAGATAAGTTTAATGCATGTTAAATCTTATGCTATAAATTTAACTGAAGGTTATCAAAAGATGGATCAACCTGTCATTAAACAGTAAGAATGAAGCTCTCAAATTTAACAAGGCTTTGGACGACAAAATCCTACAGTGCAAAAGATAAAAGATACTTCAAAATGAACAGAATTTTAGGAATTAAGCTTCAACTGTAAATGAAATTGAAATTTATTAATTTCGTTTAATAATGCAGAATTTTTATTTTGATAAAGAATTTGAAGGATTCCATATAATACTTCTCCTTTATTTTTGTTAAAATTAAATATTTTATGAATTATAGATCAAACAAGTTTTCATTACAAACTACCTATTTTTTGAACTTTTTCTTTCCAACTAAAACCAACGTGTAGGATTTTAGGGAATTTTTTAAGGAAAAAAAAGCTTCCGAATATACAAATTTTAAAAAACACACGCTTCGTCTTTATTTCGTACATCGTTTTTTAAAATAAAATCTTTTCTCAATATCGCTTTTTGCCATTTTTCGACGTTTTCTTTTCCCGAAGGAACCGAAAAAAAGTGAATTTTTTCATTTTCGTGTACAGGTTGTGAACTATAACCTGACTTACAGTTCGGCACAATACACGAGTGCCCATTGAATTTGAACTTTGACATTGACATTATGGTCAATATCAAATATAGGAATCTTACCAAATCACTTAAATGCACCATATTTACTCATTATAATAAATTATTCATTACATCTCTTTAAAAAATCACCGTTCAGCACAATCCCTAATAGCACGGAACATTCCGGGAACGTTCCTGGAACGTTCCGCGGGCACCTTCGGAACGTTCCAGCGGAACGTTCCAGGAACGTTCCCGGAACGTGTAAAATGTCCGCCCCTTGGGAACGTTCCACTGGAACGTTCCAGGAACGTTCCACTGGGACCTGAGGGGAACTTTCCATTATTCTTATTTTTAACAACAATTATCTCGTAAACCGTAAGAGATAGGTAAAAATGGATGTCATTTTTGAGTTTTGAGTACCGCATATACTACACTATAATATGATATCCGTATCATAAACTGACATCGATTTTGACCTATCACTTACGGTTTACGAGATATTTATTGATAATAATAACAATAACGTTAATTTATGTTTGGAACGTTCCAGTGGAAAGTTCCTGGAACGTTCCCAAGCGGCGGACATTTTACACGTTCCGGGAACGTTCCTGGAACGTTCCGCTGGAACGTTCCGAAAGTTCCCGCGGAACGTTCCGGGAACGTCCCAGGAACGTTCCGTGCTATTAGGGATGGGCACATGGGCACAATCCTTTTGTAGAGCGTGGCGCGTGCAACGTGCTCTGGTGAGAAAATTTTGCACATAGAAACTATAATCACTAAGGGAAGCACATTAAGCCGTTGCAGACACGGGGAGTAGGATAGGGCTGGTAAATACATCAATTACATTTCTTAACCTCACTTTTCCACTTTTGTGCTACACTTATATTTCAAATTTTTATATCAATTTCTTCTACAATTTTTTATAGAAAAATGGGGAAAGAAGAATTTGGAACTGCTTTATATGTGATGATGATGTTTATAAACTTCTCTATTCTATAACTTTTATCCTGATGAAGAAAACTGTAAGTTTTCTAAACGTCGATAAATTGGAATAGGATCCAAAAAATGAATTCTTTTGGTCTGAAGTATGTCATTTTTACCATCTTTAACATTATATTTTAATAATGTATTCTTATCAAAAAAGTTTATAAAAAATTTTTGGATCTTTTTTGGGTGAGCAACTTTTGTCAATTCATCTTTTTCCGTACCTTGCGTCGTTTTTTCAACAATTTAATTTTGGTATTGCTAATGTTATTTGTTACGTTTAAAACAAAGACGACGCATCCATAAAAAAATGAGTAATAAAAAATTTGTAACACTTTTTTGATTTAATAGATTTTGTCAATTTATTCTTTCGTAACTTGTGTCGTTTGTCTAAAAATTTCATTTTTCTATTTTGAATGATGTTTTTTACGAATAAAACAAAAAATACGCGTCCTGTCGCTAAGTGATCAATAACAAATTTGTAGATCTTTTCAGAGTGCACAATTTTTGTTCATTCGCCTTTTTTCGTATCTTGTATAGTTTCATCGCAAAATGGAATTTTTTATTTTTTGTGCAATCAAAATTAGAATTTTCGATTTTCCAGAAAACTTCAAACATTTGTTATGATAATCTTGTAGGGTATTCGAAAAGTAACGTTTTTCAATGATTGAATTTGTTTCATATCGTGCGTTTTTCGACTTAAAATTTTCATATTCGTTTGTTTGAATTTTGTAAATGCTATAACTCTGATAATTTTTTTTTAATCGAAAAAAGTCATAAGGATAAATTTTTCTTCTTTTTTAGTACTACTAATAGGCGTGCATAAAATTTGTAAATCTTGAAAGAAGTGGTCTCAACAATTTTGAAAATGTTCTAACTTTTTGAATTTTTATCCAGAATGGCTGGCTAACGAACACAGAAAAACGCTTATCCTCAAAAGTATACGCCAAAAACGGTGTAGTTTTCAGTTGCAACAAAAATGTGCTTCGCGGGCTGATTCTAAAAAGTTAGCGAAAATTCATCATTTTGAGACTGTTTGCTTCTCATTTCGAGTATCGTCGAGTTTTGGGCTGAATTGCCATCCAACTGTCAATACGATTTTCGTTTTTGTTATTTGGACAAAATAAACAGTAATGAGCGGGTCAAGTATAACAATAATTAACTAATTTTTTATTTATTTGCATTTCATAGTGCGTATTAGTCACATAAAATAAAATTTGCACTTAGTAGTCGGAAGTCGGTGAAAGGCGCGCGTTTTTCAAATCAAAATTTTTATTTAATCATAGTAATTATACAAAAAGACATAAAAAAGTTAATGAAACCTTGTAAATCAATGTAATTGAAATAATACTTATAAAATATTTATTAAATAATATTATTTGAGTAAATAAAGCCTTCTTTAGAAAATGAAACATTTTTCAACTGTTTCCCACATGTCAGGCGAAAAGTGCATCTTTAATCAAGTTAATCCAAATTAAATTTTGCTTATAATATCACTTATATTCAAATATTCTATTGATTTCACGTCACAAACCCGTGATGTTGCACTTGGTATCCGATCCTGTCGATTAATGTTTCGCAGCCATATCTCGCGAAGCTTTTCGTTCTTTGGAAAAGCCTTCGAACGCACACTTTTCCCGCAACACGTGTTGCAGTGTAAAATGCAGCAAGTCATCATGTTTAATCTTTTCCATAAACTTTCCTATTAATAAATTGCGAACATTGCGAAAGTGCGAACACGGCCAACACGAGGGTTACCAAAACCTGAATCACTCAATGACATAAACGTCATATTCGATTTATATCCGGACACAAAACTATAAACACTTTTAATATAATACTAGTAGTCTTGCGCGCACCAAGGCGCGCGCCTATTATTTTTTTGTATGAAAAAGAATAAACCAAATACTAATTTTTTCTATGTTACACAGAAAAAACTGGGGGTTCACTAATGTTGCGGCTCAAATAAAAGTTGGTATCCTTTCGAACTTGAGTTCCAATAGATACCTGCAGAGACCCAAAAGGGTTCGTTTAGAGAGCACTTGAAAAGAATAACATAAAGGCGCATTCACAAACCAACCTTTTGCAAAGTCGGGTTGGTAATTTCGCGATTTGCAGAATATGTCGGTAAAGCAAACACAAACGATATTATTATTTATTATGCGTACAATTTTCGGAAAAAGCAAACTGTTTACCCTTCTGGAAATAATTAATTGAAAACAATTCAGAATGATAGAAAGAAATTTGAATTGTTTCTAATCGTGTGTGCACGATTGGGAAAGATTCAGTGTTGCAAAGTTTCAATCGTTCGCAATAGGACCAATCGGTACTAGGATTTTGAGGTTATGAAGTGGCAATTTGATGGCAGCACTTTCGTCTCGCGGGAATTATTCGAAAACGTTTATTTACTTTTTTTCGAGGCAACACATTTTAAGCAATATGTTCATGAAAAAAAATTAAATAAATGTTTTGTAACAATTTCCGCGAGCTGAGAGAGCTGTCATCAACAAATTCGCCAATGAAGTGAAGTTTTTTCATCCAATTATTCATTTCATTGTCTATAATTTTGTATAAAAAAATGTAATTTATTAAATAAATTACTTAAAATATTTTAGGTAATTATTTTTTTTTAAATGAAAATGTAACTATTATTCCAGTTGAATATTCCATAATTTTAGTTGAAAATTCATCTCTTTTTCTTAACTTTCTCTTTTTTTGCCTATGAATTTATTTATTCAATTTTTGGTAGAAAAATTATCTTTTTTAGTTGGAAATTCGTCTTTTGGTAGAAATTCACCTTCTTGGTCCAAAATTCAATTATTCTAGTTAAAGATTCATCATTGCAGTAAAAAAATTCATCTGTCTGGTTTAAAATTCAACTATTTCAGTTAAATATTTAGGATATTATTTGAAAATTCATCACTTCGTTTGTTTGGTTAAACATTAATTTCTTTAACTTGAAATATAATTATTTAAGTTTTGGTTGACAATTTATCTTTTTTAGTAAAAATTAATTTTTGTGTCCGAAAATTCAACTATTTCAGTTGAATATTCATTGTTTTAATTGAAAACTCTTATGTTTGGTTTAAAATTAATTTTTTTTCACTAAAAACGTTACTATTCCATTTTTGGTTAAATATGATTCTTGTTTTAGTTCAAAATTCAACTATTTGGTTGAAAATTTGTCTCCTTCAATAAAAAATTCGACTATTTTGTTAAAAATTCATGTATTTTGTTGAAAAATTGTATTTTTGGTACAAAATAATTCTTTTTATTTGAAAATTAATCTTCTGGTTTAAAAATTCATCTTTTTGGTCGAAAATTCAAGTTTTCCAGTTAAATATTCATAATTTTATTTGAAAATTCATCACTTTGGTTGAAAAGTTTAACTATTTCATTTTTTTGTGGAAAATTGATATTTTTAGTGGAAAATTCAAGTATTTTTGAAAATTCATTTATTTTGCAATGTTTTGTTCTGTTGTGTTAAAGGATGTTCAGAGTGAACATCATGAATTAAAATAAATGTTTGCGTTTTACGGCAAATATGAATATGTTACTTTTAGTTGACCGGGAAAATTGAAAAACTTGACCGGGAGAAACCGGAAAATAACCGGGAATTTAAAATTGTCCGCCGAATCGCCACCCTGAAAATGTATGTGCTTGGGGAAGGAAAAACAGTTGTTGTGATGATTCCTGCATGTATTTAATACAATTTCAACTATTGCACCTGTAAATATCACAATTTTTAATGTTTAAATTTAAAAATAGTTCAATCTGTAACAGTTTTTAAATAGCTCAATCTACAAGTCCATTTCTGTCAATTATCGTGTTTTTCGCTGTATATGTTTTTTTTTTGAAATTATCAAATGTGTAAATTAATTTTTTATGATAAATCATCAGTTTAGAATCAAAGAAATTAATTTTCAGATCACAAAATAGACTTTTAGAGTAAAAGGTAAATTAATTCTTTGATTTTACCCTTTACAAATGAATTATTGATTTTAAATTCAAAAGAAGGAAGACTTTTCTTCACAAATGTCAATTCTGAATAACTCATCATATTTTCTGTACTTTAAAATTATTAAACAATAATTATAATAATAATATTATAATAATTATGTTGTAAACAATTGATTTGCATATTTTATCATTTCAAATAAGCGCGCGATCAACATGCAGTGAGGCTGCTGGTCCGACGCATGCGCATTAATACTTTAAAAAAATTCGTTTCTCTACAGTCAAATTGGTTATCTATGTTTATATTTTATGTTAAAATTATAAAACAAAGGAAATTTTGTTTTTGCAACGACCCTACATCACTTGTAATAATATATATTTGTACTTTTAAAAAGTGACATGTCGAAAAGTTTCTGGCATATGAATAAGCCTTTATGTTTACAAGCTTGATACATAACCTGCAAATTACATCTATCAAGTCATTATATCTATTTTAATCACGGTAATATTTTGTACCTTCATTGTCTTCATGAAGTTATGTCCATCAGAGTTTGATTACACGTGTGCTTTCAGGTAAAAATTGTATTATTAATTAAACAAAATGTCGAAGTGGGCAAAGCGAAAAATAGGTTGTTCAGAAATAGGCTCATTTACAATTGAGATCCTTCAGAACCCCAACTGAGGTATCATTTAGAGCTCATTTATCGTTTTGGGTTCCTTTTCAGCAAGTGGGGTTCATTTTTGTTGCAGCTCCTTTGGAACCAAAAATGGGTTCTAATGGAAACCCCAGTTTTTTCTGTGTATTTATATTTAATTAATGTTACAAAATATTTGTAAAAAATAATTAGAAGGCACTACAGGATGATGTACGTAGACTTCAATAAGGAGCTCCTTTTCATCTTTTTTCTCTGTTGAAGCTAAAGGAGTAATGGATTTCTCATAATTTATTTGTAGGTAAATTCTGCCATCGTTATCATCTTGAAAAAATTGTGAATATAATTATAATTCAATTTATTTTAATCGGCTCTTAAATTTGTTTAACACTTAACTTATTTGTAAATTATATTGCCGTAATACATTTTTTATTTTATAAATTAAAAGAAATGTTATTTATAAAATAAATTGTGAATTATTCGTTTTAACATGTATATGAGCATATAAATTTCAAATTGATAAATACTACGAATAGTATTAGTTTTCATTATTATATAAGCTTCACAAAGTTTAAAAAAATGAGTGATACATAGAATAGTGGCAGTAATGACCAATCTTTCAGTTTTCAAGAAATATGATAACAAATTTTCAAATTGTCTATTTGCTCGGCAATTATTGCCGTTTATACTCTATAGTGATCCATTCGCCACTAATATTTTATTATGCATTGAGAGATGTAGTGAATTTTTTTCATGAAAAATTAATTTTCTAATTTTCATCATAAATGATGCACGTTATTACGAAAAAGTAAAGTGTATTTTAGTATAACTTTTTTATACATGAACATTTTTATCGTATCTGTTGTTGACGTCAAAATGATTAAATTCTTTCATTATAAGAAGAAAATTATCCTGTCGATAGAACTTTCCAGGCCTTTATAAACGTTACAGTATCTTTCTTATTAAAAGCTAAATGAAACAAAAACTTTTCAAACCATTTTTTTTTCCTTCTGCGAAAATCTGGCAATTTTTTATTCTTCAAAAAATCTATCTTGGTTGATAAATTCGTGTTTTTGATTAGAAAATAGTGTCTTTAGTGTATTTTTTTCAAAATAGTAGCAAAACAGCGTCATCGCTTGAAAAAAGTGTCAAATAGTGTCAATAGTGTGTTTTGAGCCCGAGGCCTGTGAAACCCTACAAAACCCTCTCACTTCTTGTGAATGAATTCCTTAAAGTACATTAGAATATTATAAAATCCCGTGAAATTATATGAAATTTTACAGTATTTTCTTGAATCCTAGAAAATTTATGAAAATACCTTGAGAGCTTTTAAAATCCATTAAAATCATTGAAATCTTCGGAAATCGCATAAAGTTCATTTGAATATTCTAAAATATATTGAAACCTCGCAAGTACTATGAAATAGTTTCATATATTCCGAAGTTGTAAACAAATTCTTTAAACTCCCAGAAAAATTGGTTCATTCCTCTTAAAGTCATTCAAAGCCTTTAAAATTCCTTAAAAAATTAATAATATCTTGAAAGTGCATTAAAGTCTTTAAAAATACTTTATAATATTTTAAATCTTTTCAAATCCTATCAGGTTACCGAAATAAATTGAAGATTCCTTGAAATCTTTTCATATACCCTAAAACCTGGCATAGGTCCTATTGAATCGATCTATATTTTCGAAATATTAGAAAACTCTTTGATACAATACCCAATGCAAATTTTTTCAAATCTCTTGAAAATGCTTTAGAATCGTTTTAAATACTCTAAAATATTTCAAATCCTCTGAAACCAATTGAATATTCTTTAGAATCTTTTGAGATACTGTTAAAGTTTTAAAATCCTTTCAAACCTTTGGAAATCAATTGGAACATTTTAAAGCTCTTGAAAATGCTTTAGATCTTTTGAAATACCATCAAATAATTAAAATCCTATGAGTAACATTAAATTACTGGAATCAATTAAAAAATTCCTAGGATCTTTCAAAATACCCTAAGATATTTAAAATTCTTCACAATATTTTTGAATTCCTTGAAATTTGTTAAACTCTTCAAAATCCCTTGAAATTTTCAAAAGCACCCTAAAATATTTCCAATCCTTTGAAACTTTTTAAAATTATTGAAATTCTTTGATTCTTCAAAAATCACTTGAAACATTTGAAAGCTTACGAAAATGTCTTCACATCTTTTGAAATACTCTTAAAGTTCTCAAATCCTTTACCATTTTTTTAAATTCCTCAATATTATTGAAATCTCTTGGAAATGCCTTGGAGTCTTTTCAAATTCCTTACATATTTATTTTGGTTATTTTAAAATTACTTGAAAGTTGAAAGTTTTTAAAGATTTCGAAAATGCCTTGTAATATTCTAAAATATTTCCAATCCTCAGAAATCAATTAAATTACTGAAATCAATTGAAAACTCCTAGGAATCTTTAAGAATAATCTAAAAGTTTTCAAGTCCTCAAAACTTCCTTAAAATTCCCTGAAACTTTTTAAATCTCTTTAAAATCAAATTAAAATTTAAAAAATATTTGAAATCTTCTGAAATCAATTACTGAAATAAATTCAAAATTCCTTGGATTCTTGACATTTCTTTAAAATCAAATGAAAATTTAAAAAATAGCTTGAAATATTTCAAATCCTTTGAAATTCCTTCAAATTATTCAAATAAAAAAATTCCTTGGAGTCATTAGAAATTCCCCAAAATATTTCAAGGCCTTGGAATCTTTTTAATTACCCTAGAATATTGCAAATCCTCTGAAATCAATTAAAGTACTGGAATCAAATGAAAAATCCTTGGAATCTTCAAGAAACCTCTAAAAGTTTTCACATTCTTTACATATTTTTGAAATTCCTTCAAATTGTTGATATCTCTTGGAAATACCTTGGATTCTTTTGAAATACCCTAAAATATTCCTAATTTTGAAAAATTCCTTAAAAAATCCTTTTGAATCAGTTAAATTACTAAAATCGGTTGAAAATTCCTTGAAATCTGTTAACATATCCTAAAATATTTCAAACCCTTTAAAATCTGTTGGCATTCATTGAAATTATTGACATCTCTTTCAAATGCTTTGGATTCTTTTCAAATGCTTTAAAATATTCCCAGTTTTTTTTTAAATTCCTTCAAATTATCAAAATAAATAAAAAATTCTTCGAAATCTACTGAAATTGTTTGAAATATTTTCCCACAATATATCAATTTTAAATCTTTTAGAATCAATTGAAATTTTTCAAATCCTCTGAAATCCCATTAAGTTAGTGAAATAAATTAAAAATTACTTCAAATATTTTATAATACCTCAGGCAGAATATTTAAAATTCTTCGAAATCTTTTGAAATTCCTTGCAATTGTTTGAAGATCTTGAAAATTCCTTGGATAAAAAAAATACCTTATAGTCCTTGAACTTCTTTGAAATCCCTTCAAATTATCAAAATCAATTCCTTAAAGTATCGGTCTTTTTTTTAAATAGGAGTGCTTATTGAGAGAGTAAAAATGCTTAATTTGAACATCTTTTTAAATTATAAAATTTTTAATCTGTAGACATACACAGTTCTCTGGAATACTTCTATTCAAACCGAAAAAAAAAAATATTCGAATGTGTCACTATAAGGAAATTAAATTGAAAAAAAAAAATTAATTTGAAAATTTCTTGTTTGCGTAAAGAGTTTAAAAACCGACTATCATCACAATTGAGGTTATGGTTCATTACTTCTTTTACAGACTTTACCGTGCAACTGTTGGCAACACTGAGCCGCGCATTGCCAAATACGAAAAAACACGTGACGTATTATCGAACTCGAACTACGATTCGATTCGATTACTATTTCCCACAGTGGTCCCCAAAAGACCACCTTGACGGTAGGTATTCACTTGTCCGAAATTTCATTTTCCCTAAAACTCATTTTGCCGAAAAAATCACTAGATTACTAGACGCCTTCGAAACAATTAATAGATGGGTTTCTGCTTGCCAATTTTTGATAGATCTGTCACTCATATTGGCGTTAGGTGGCGTTTCGTGAAAATTCTTTATTCTTATTAACGTAAAGAAGAAGAGGTTATGTGGATAATAATCTGTCAAGTGTCAAGTTGAATTGTTTGTAAATAAATCACTTGTAAATGAAGCTGGTGAGTATTTATATCGTATATTTATACACGTACTTTTATTTTAGGGCTGTTGAAATCAAGCGATGTGAGCGACAGTAAGCAGTACTTCTTTTTTAAATAGAAGTATTCATACAGGGGGAAAATCTGTTTGATTTAATATTTCCGTAAAATAAAATTTTCGGTAGTTCAGGTTAATTGAGGTTATCATTCAAAAATTTAATTTCAGGTAAAAATTATTAACTTGAACAGTATTCCCCGCTGTATAAATACTCTATTTAAAAACGGAGTACCGCTTGTTATCCAAAAAGTATTTCATTCTAGTATTTATTTAATAATATGAGGTGATTGAATTTTGTGGTTAGAGCTTGAGTCCTAAAGTCTTATTTTACATTTTTTCTCGTAAAATAAGATATTTTCGATTCACTTAGAAGTTTCTTTCTATTTTCAATGGAAATAAAATATTGTTTTATTTTTACTAGGAATCTGTATTAAATAAGATCTTCTCCTTTCTGAATAAATTTAATTTTAAATACTGTTTTATTTTTAAAACTATTTCTGTAAAACATAATTCACATAACTTCGAAAGAAAGAAGATTTGTTCAGTCGCGATTTCGTGATTTTAATTTATTATCAATTAGAATCTCAAATTTTTAATAATTTTAATTGTGCTTCTAACACTAGGCTATTCATTTTCTATTAATAATTTTTCTTTGTAGGTGAATACGAGTAATTTACAATAGCAAATGAACCCGGTCTATTTTCTCTAAGAAGAGACGCTCATGGTACGAATAACTTGATCAAAATGGGATTCAGCCAGAGGAGAATGTTCATGAATGATGGTAAATTTAATTATTTTAAAGTTATATACTCTCAGTGAATTTTATATTTACTTTATATATTTTTTCAGTTTACTCGGGCTCAAGTCGAGACATATTCCACAGAAAGAGATTGAAATATGTTGCTGAGTATCCACCTCCACTAATTCCAAATTCGCTTTCTTGACAAAAGGGGATAAAAGCGACTTCAGAAATGCATCTTGATAAGATGGAAGACGTACAAAAGAGGAAAGGTGAAAATATTCTTCAGTAAGAGGTGTCCGCAGAAGTGAAGTGCGCCTTGAAATTCCAAAGCAACCTCAAAAATCCCTGCTTGGTTAGTCTTCGTTTTCATTGGTTTATTATTGATTCTTCATTTTATTATTTAGACATGTCTCTATTCTCTTTGTCAATTACTATAAATATAACATGACTATTTATAATAATATATAATTATAATATGGAATTAAAAAAGTTTGTTATAGAATAACTTGGAATTAAAACATTAATTTTAGATTGAAGTTTTCTGTTTCAAAGCTGAGATTAGAGAATTAAACAATTTTTGATTCAAAAAGGGGAAGTTTGTTGAATGAATCATTTTTTTAAATGTGTGAAATTTTAAAAAGAACATTTTTTGGCTTCAAATGGGGGGAAACTTAACATGTAAACAATTTATTGACTTGAAAAGGCGAAAACTTTCAAAATAAATAATTTAGTTACTTGAAAGTGTGACAAATTTAATTAGTCAAAAATTTTTCGGCGTAAAGGGGGGAAAAAGTAGTAAGCTAGCATCAATCATATTTTACTTAAAATCCCAAATTTAATTTAGAATTGAAACGCTTTTCTATTGCAAGTGAAAGAGATTAAAAGAGACTTTCTTA
>CAKNYM010036714.1:999-20297 GCA_932195095.1 Andricus curvator | reverse complement strand
ATCTAAACATGAATAATACAAACAATAAAGTAGCCTCGGAATGGACTGAAACTTTGATTGAGGTTTTGAAATATGGTCAGGAGTAGATAGGGAATCACATGGTAGTCAAGGGGTCGGTTTGATTATGAATGAAAAAGCAAGATATATGTTCCAAAAACGACTTAAATACTTTTTTTCTCGCCTTTTCAGATAGTTGGAAAAAAATCTTTGTGATTGTAGGATTTATTATAAAGATACGGAAATATACGCTGAAGTAAAGGAATTACCTTCTTCATTTTAAATCAAATACAACTTTAGTCATTTTTATCTGAAGAACATTGAACATATGGTCGTTGCGAAGCGCGACGACCAAATTGCGCGCAGCAAGCGCGCTCAAACTTTTGGGTTTCTATTATACGATGAACAGAAACGAGCGTGAAGCGCGAGGTTCACATAATGATCATACCAAATATCGAGCGCGAAGCGCGAGTGTCGTGATGAGAATGTGTTCCTTAAGGTCGATAGAACCTTAAGTAAATTAGTTCTTATTTTTATGTAAAACTGACATAATTAAACCAAAAGCAGGTCATAACGATGAAGCTTACTAAGAGAGTATTAGCCTGCGAAGCGCGCAATAGCGAGCACACGAAGTGTGAAAACCTAGACGACAAATGTGTCCGAGCGCGCAGCGCGAGGTGAATGCATTATCGAGCGCGAAGCGCGAGATAAACATATAATCGAGCGCGAAGCGCGAGATTAATACCTAATCGAGCGCGAAGCGCGAGATCCAACAGGTGCGCGCCCTAGGCGCGCTGAAACTTGCGAGCGAAGCGAGCCGCGCGCGAAGCGCGCGATGAGAATGTGCCCGCGAAGCGAGCAGATTTTTTTACTTACAATTACTCTAATATTTAAAAAAGATATGAAACTTCATTAATGTGATGGATAAAACCGATTCTCATTATGAATAATATCAATTAAATTAATTTCTAACTAATTTTGCCTATGCTTGCCATGTAAAAACAGGCTGCAAAGACTCCCAGCGCCATCTGTGCTCGGCGCTTCACTTGATCGTACTAGTGAACTGACGCCTAACATACAGTCGTTGCAGGGGGCTGGGGGCAGCTGACGCCGACGTACCCTGGGCTCGAAGGGTGGCCAGAGGAGCGCCTGTTTCGGTAGCCCGGTAGGTGTGTATGGAAATGCACACTGTGTGATGGCACGTTGCAAAGATAATAGGTGTTTACGAAAAAATTACGATAATAATTACTGTAATATCTGTGAATCGAAATCACACGCGGATCGAAAGGACACGAGGAGAAGGTTTGCAGAATAAAAGATAGGGCTGAAAGACAACTTGATACAGAAAGAAAGAAATTGTTCCGCGAAGTCGAGTCTCAGCAAAATAAAATACTGTCAGGGAATTTATACTTCAAGGACACTGGCCACAAGGCTGCGATGACGGGTTCAAAGTAATTGAAAATGTGCCCCAATACAGAGTAGTCGTATCGGCAAGAATGACTTTACAACAGCTGTCACTCTTCCCGAAACCTATTTAGAGAATGCGGCTTTTAATAAAAAGAAGACCTCTATTCTTATAGACACGCCCTGACGGACCGAACGAACGGAGCGGATACGCTACAGCGTATCCTCACAGTATCCACATCGTATCCTCTCCGTATCATGCAAGAAAAACTCATTAAAAAAGGAAGATGAACATTTCACTTGTTGAAATTCGGATTCTACGTGAAATTTTGCGTTAAAAGGTCACGGAGTAATCGCAATAGTTTTCCTTGCAACATTAAAAACTCTAAATAAATATAATACTTATCGATAACGTGGGATGAAGGCGACTTCAAACGCATCGTCGGCGGATAACGCCTATTAACTGCTACTGAACGACGATGCGTTTGAAGTCGCCTGCAGCGCACGTCATCGATAAGTATTATATTTCTTAAAAGTTTTTAATGGTGCAAGAAAAACTATTGCGATTACTCTGTGACCTTTTAACTCAAAATTTCACGTAGAATTCGAATTTTATCAAGTGAAATGTTAATATTTCTTTTTTTATGAGTTTTTCTTGCATGATACGGAGAGGATACGATGTGGATACTATAAGGATACGCTGTAGCGTATCCGTTCCGTTCGTTCGGTCCGCCAGGGCGGGTGGCCAGTTAAATTTAATAACGGTCAAATAGTTGAAAACTAAAAGACACATAAATAAAGATAAAAGGTACTATTTGACAGGCACAGAATCGGGAATGTACAAAACATAGTGTGAAGTTAAAATTGCTGTCAATGAACAAGAAACGATTTTTCATGTAGTTGGTCAGAATTTTCGAATAAATCAGTGTGGGATATTCGGGGTGTCCTTTTTATGTCAGCATAACGCTGCAATACAATTTTCTAAAGAAAAGATTAGATTAAATATGGAAAGGGTGTCTTTGTCGGTGAAACTTCAGTATAGCAGATAGACGGGTGTATTAAACTTTATGCAGTAAATTCTAACTCAAAAGATATAGAACTAATCCTTCCACTTGTTGAGCTTCAAGAATTTGAAACGACCCCACATCGGGCACTTAGATCAAAGACTAAAACCGCCATTTCTTCACCTCACGGTCATTGTGAATTTAACCGCATGCCATTTGGTCTAAAATATGTACAGCAACCTTTCAATAGATAGTTAATGGACAGGATCCTTTAAGTCTACGAGGTGTCGAACTGTTTGTGCATATGGACGATATCGTCGTATATGGGCATTTCCACGGAAAGTTTCATTTTATCAACAAGAAAAAATTCCAAAACAAACCTTAAGGCACATATTTCATATTTTTTCCTACATTCTAAATACACGTAGAAACGCATTTTTTAGCTTGGTCAATATTTTTGAGCATGCGCGCAGTTTGCACAAAATATTGAAATTAATAAGTCCATAAGTTTAATTGAATGAATAATATTTAATGAATGGAAGATCAAGGGGGGTTGTTTCTACTTTTTTAATGCTCAGGATACATTCCAATAGTGTGTAAATCACTGTCTTCTTGATTAAAAATATATAACGAGTGTCTGGAAAGAAATAATGCGGAATTGTTTTGAGACATTCTAAACTTTATTACTAAATTTTTAATCATAATACTTTATCTTTTATTTTAAGTCATGGTCGGTTGTTTTTCCAATACTAAAATGTGTATTCTGACCATTTAGAATATAACAGTTCGGAAATCAAACAATGAAAAGAAAATATATTACCTCATTTATTGTACTTACAACGAAGTATTCCGAAATATCACAGGAAAGTAAAAGTTAATCTGTATTGCTAATGTTTCTTTTTCTATTGCGCTCAGTTTTCTTTTAAGCTTCTGCTTGACGTTTTGTTGCCTGCTTTTGCCTTTTTCGCAGTAAAAACTCTTAATTTATAGTATTTTTTTAACAATAATACCAATTACTATCCAATAATATAATTAATTAATTTTCCGATAATATTCAAAATAAGTTACTTTGAAATTCGTCCGAACACATATTAAATATTTTGTAAAAAAATATATAATTCTTTATTAAAGCTAAATTATAGTCCTAGTGGACCTATATTAATTCACCAAACCATAGGTACATTTATCAACCGGTTGTCAATATACAAGGGCTTGAAGTATTCACTTTTTCAGGTGCTTTTTCACCTTCACGTTAGTGTAACTTCTTTTAGGATTATCCGATTGGACTATTATTATAGTGTTTTAGAAATCTCTTTCCATGTACTTTAAGACCATCCTAAAAATTTTTTTTCATCATGATTTTTTTTTTCAAAATCAAAATTAAAATGGATTTTTTGAAAAAAAAACCATACTTAAATTTTTTTACTTTTTTGAAAAATAGCTTTTTTACATTCTTTGAAGTCATGCAGAAGAAAAAGTGGGGTGGAACTAATTTCATGGTCAAATTGAGATTTTTTCGCTCGAGGGTACCGCATTCAACTTGCGCAGCACCCGGGAACGAATACTGTTAGGTCTAACTTGCCTCTAAGCGTGCTTCGTGCTGTGATTGAGAAATTTTCTATTTGACACTTTTCTTCAAAACTGATTTTAGCCATCTACTCAGCGTTTGAACTGAGGCCGCTACATGTGGTTTTTTGATCGTAATGGAAAGATTATTACTATTCCCTCGTAGTGGTTCGGTGATTTGAATGTATTTTTGCAATGTAAGAGCTGCACACCATTCTGGTGAGTCTTGAAAATATGGCAGCAGCAGAAGAATTAATTAAGCTTGTTATTTTAATCTGGAAACCAGTGCTAGTTTTGAAAATATCTTCTAGTTTTATAGAAGCCAACGTTTGCGCCCTTTGAGCCGTTGCCAGCGCTAGTAGCATCACAGTTTTATCTGTAATCTCTTGTATGGAAAGGTTATCCCCAGTAAGAAGGCTTGAATTGAAAAGAATGGTGAAATTCCGATTTCAGTTAAAAATGAACAATTTTCTATCCTATTTAAAACCTGATTCTTCCACCGACCTCCAATCCGCAAGAGAGTAATACATTCTTCAGAAATTTAATTCCCTGCATTTCCCATAGTGGCAGCAACGACTCTCGGAATTATTTTGTTTTCCAGAAACAGGACAAAATTTACATTCATTTAATTCCTTCCAGTAACATCAACAAATATCTATAATAATTAATTGTTTTTAATTTCGTAAAATAGGACACATTTCAAATTTATTTAATTCCTTCCATTTCTTTCAGAAAATATGTATATTGAATTGCTTTTAATTCCGTAAAGTAAAATTTATTTTCAGTTTATTTAATTTCCTCTAATACTTTCAGAATACATCTTTATTTCATTGTCTCGAATTCCAAAATGTAGCATATAGTTCAAATGAATTTTATTCCCATTGGTACCTTCAGAAAATATCGGTTTAAAAATATTTTAAATCCTTTTTTCTGGAATATAAGTTTAATAGTTTCAATTTTCGTGAATCTTATGAATAAGATTTTTTATATCTTTAAATAAATAAAAATATAAATAAATATAATATACTTTAGAAATGTATAAGCTATAGATTGAGTGGAAAAGGTGGTTAAAATTAATAATTTTTAGGATCGCATTGATAATTACATAAATCTATAACTGATTTTTTATTTGAGCCATGCGTATCGGCATAATATTATACCATTAAGCCATTTCCCTTTCGGGGTAGGCGTGACTTGCTCGGTTGGAAAATAGTAGTGTGTATATGGTTATATAGGTATAAGGTAGGTAGGTATATAGGTATGAGGTAGATAGGTATATAAGTGTTAGGTATATATATTTTAGATTGATCTGGAATTCTCGTGTTATTTATTTAAATGACACGTTTATTCCGCAACACTGCTCCGACCCAGGTTGCTGATCAATCTCTCTAGCGATCACCCCAAGTGAAGAGCCTCACAAAATTGTTATGTATGGTTCTCCACTTGGGCCCATTAGTATCCAAGGTCTTTGTTTCAGGCGTCATTCATTCTACTGTCACTCTGTTTACAAACTATTTGTCGCCACACTTTTCTGTCCTGGCATACTACTCTAGCTTCCTTCACGTCCATGCATTTTTTCATGCAAGCTCTTGTGTTTCTATGGCTTCTTATGTCTCTACGGATTAATGTCTCATTTACAGATTCTAACCATTCTTTCGGCGGTCTACCTCTGGGCATTCTGCCATTTACTTTACCTTTATAAACTTGTTTGGTCAGTCGTTCATCTTTCATTCTTTCAAGATGTCCGAACCATCTTAACTGATTTCTTTCCCATGTGTCAACTATTGTCTCTTTTGCACCGCATTCTTTGAATAGGATTTACATCAAAAATCGAGAAGAAAAATTAAATTGCAAGGAACTTTGGGTTTAATCGTGTGGGTGCCTTTAATTAAACTTTGCCTTGTTAGGCTGTTGTTTATTTTTTCAATTATTTTCGATCTGTCCTTATGCAATTAACATATCCATTTTATTGAATTTAAGTAGCACACATTTTTATATACAATAGAATACGACTCATTACGCTAATAATTAATTTCCATTTTAATTCAACCAAGCGTTTTGAAATTGAGTTTATTTAAATCCATTCTATTCCTTATTTTGCATACTCGAACTTTTCAATGCCCTTCAGTACCGTTCCGTGCAATTTTCGACGTTCATTCGCAGAGATTCAATTTTATTGATCCTGACTACGGATTTTTGTTTTTTTGAATTCCTTTCAGTACTATTTTGTGAAAATTGTTGAGTTGCATTGAAGGGGATTGATTTTTTCTCATATTTATTTCCCCTGCGGTTTAGGAGACGACCAGAAAAATCAGGTATTCAAGTGAATTACATTTTTTAATCCCGATCGATCCAAGCCTTCGTACTGGGTCAAGAGGGAAGAACTTCCCTAGTTCCTGAAGGACGCTATCTATACTCCACATTTCCTCTTATCTCGGTTTTGGTGGTTTTGTCCCGAAAGCTCCTTTGAGGAACTTCTTAATATGTTCGTCTTCGGAGATGCTATCACCATGTATTAAAGAGATTGCAGCCCTCATATAGTTTAATGATCCATAAGCAGCTCCTTCTTTAAGTTTCCCTGATAGGAATTCTAAGATAAAATCAACACTCGCGTTAAATGGATCTACCTCTTTTTTCAGGCAAAACGCTCACCATTGCTTGAGGGCCGATCCATATTGTTTTATCGTGTTAGGCGCAAGAGAAGTCATCATGGTGTTGATGGACTCTGCAGTTAGTCCTCTCCTGGAAAATGCTCGAAGGATACAATCCCTACCACTAGTGAAAGATTCCTCGTTAAGGCCATGTTATACATTAGTCACGTGACCCAGCCAGTCCTGAGATCGATATTTTTTGTCCCATATTTAAAAATAAAAGTTAAAATAAAGCGGAAAAAATTTGGGAAAATATTAATAAATATAAAAGGACAGTGTGTGGTAAAGCATAAAGTTGGGGAAGAAAAAAAAGTTATTATTGGAATAACAAATATCGACCGGCGCAATTGGGCATGAGTTGTTAAACAAAAAATTCCGAGATTTTCTTCGGATCTTTTTTTTTTTTTTTAAGTTTGGCCAAATGAGGTACACAACGTAAATTTTCATCCCCTTTTGCCATCTCCTAAGTATCAGAGCGATATTTTACTTACAAACAAAGTTATTTCTTGAAAAATAAGGTTAGCCGAGGAAAATGTTGAAATCAAGCGATCTGCATTATCAACAGTCTATGTAATTAAAGTTTCGGGAAAATTACACTATGACAGGGCGACAGGCCTCGCTTGGGTTTGCAGTTTTGCAAATTGCTGACACGGTGGATATATCAAATATCAATTTGTATATTTCCTTAATAGGAACGTAAGTTCTATTATTTTGGTCTTACGATCAATTTGAATAAAAAAGACTAGGAGTATTCCGAGTCAATACTTTAATTATAAAAAGTGACATTCTCGCAACGTTTCGACCTCAATCTGTTGGTCATCCTCAGGCAAATTATACCTAATAAAAATGTTATAAAATTCTTTTAGCTAATTAAAAATTACAATGTCGTAGAATCAATTATAAATAATAAATTCAATTTACCTCAAAAAACAATTTTGGAAAATCAAAATTGTGGTCCGGTGAAAAAAATTGAAACGGTTACCGAAATTTTTTTTATAAATTGGGAAAACCTCAAAAAAACAAAAGAGGCTCCCAATATTTTAAGAGTTCCATTTTTAAAAAACTTTTTGAAGAGCGAAACCGCAATAGTCAAACGACGGACTAAGTAATAGTGACAGGTAAGAAGAACCGTAGAGGGAAGATAGGTATAGAGGCGACAATGCCCCCGAGCTTAGATGATGGGCGCGGGGAATGAGACGTCAGGAGTAGGCTTAGTTCGGGAACCACCGATGCGAGGCGCTAGTATCCCGAACCAGTAAACGGATAGGAGGGAAGGAGGGACGAAACCAGTGCTTCACCGATAGAAAGTATGCTTAATGTGTGTGAGTGGCATGAGCCAAGAATGTGTGTGGTGTCTGTGAGTCAGAAGACAGGATAAGCGTGAGAAGTGAAAGAAATTATTACTTGCCAGGTTTTCACCGTAACCAAGAACTGCTGCTAAATCTCGTCGATTTTGAATATTTGCCAAATATGCATTTCATTAAACATGAATTTTAAAATGTATAGAATAGTGTATTAATTATCTCAGCTAGAAGAAATAAATGAAAATAATCATTCAGAATTTCCCTATGGTAGCATTTTATACTTATTTAATTCTGAGTCAGTATAGTAATCCGCCTCTTTTCTAGATCATTTTATTTTTCAGATTGGAAAAATAGAGGATTGAAAAATGTAGATATACAATTTAGAAAGCAGGACGTATATTAATTAAAAGAAGCAAACTAAAACTTCTTGGTTCTAAAAAATTATCGGAATTGCAAGTCTTTCTCCATTACAGAAACGTAGATAAAGTTTCTTGGTGACTATGAGATGTCGAATTGTAATTTGTTAAATATACTTTCACAAAAATAAGTTTCTTATAGTTTTACAGTGCTATTTTTCAATCCAATTTTACTTTAGACTTAGTTCACCATCTTCGATTTTACAAATTCAATGAATTGTACAAATTAAATTGTACTCTGCCAAGTTTTTGAATTTTTCACATGAAAATTTAGTCAGTTACAAGATTTTTTTAGTAGGTCTGAAATTCACTGAAAATCAACATTCTTGTTAACACTGTAAAAATACTATTATTTCAGAGCTATTTCCAGGCATTGAAATACGACTAAAAAACCTGTCTTGAGTCATACTAAAATGAAACCGCTTGTGGGATTCCAGAGTCGTTTTTCTACATTGAAAAAAATAACAGCATGAAGATATCATATTTGAAAAAAGGACATGAAAAATATGATACGGAAAAAAAGACCTCTGGTTTTTACAGAGAATGTTTGATAATATTTTGAACAGTTTCTAATAATAACTATGAGTATTCATTCTGAATATTTTGTGATAATATATCACTAATAGCCCAGAGGGCACAAAACCATGATCATCCCTAGAACGTCCTTGGGACATCCAATCAAAGTCTAATACGTCCAATGTCGTAAAGATGTCCTAAAGACGTCTTAAAGACATAGGACGTTCTCGGGACATATTTTGTACTGACATTAGACGTCTTAAGAGCATCCCCAGGATGTCCAAAAGACATCCCTGGCGGACCGAACGAACGGAGCGGATACGCTACAGCGTATCCTTATAGTATCCACGTCGTATCCTCTCCGTATCATGCAAGAAAAACTCATTTAAAAAGGAAGATGAACATTTCATTTGTTGAAATTCGGATTCTACGTGAAATTTTGCGTTAAAAGGTCACGGAGTAATCGCAACAGTTTTTCTTGCGACATTAAAAACTTTAAAAATATATAATACTTATCGATAACATGGGCTGAAGGCGACTTCAAACGCATCGTCGACGGATAACGCCTATTAACTGCTACTGAACGACGATGCGTTTGAAGTCGCCTTCAGCGCACGTCATCGATAAGTATTATATTCTTTGAAAGTTTTTAATGTTGCAAGAAAAACTATTGCGATTACTCTGTGACCTTTTAACTCAAAATTTCACGTAGAATCCGAATTTCAACAAGTGAAATGTTAATCTTTCTTTTTTAATGAGTTTTTCTTGCATGATACGGAGAGGATACGATGTGGATACTATAAGGATACGCTGTAGCGTATCAGTTCCGTTCGTTCGGTCCGCCAGGGATGTTCCAAAAGACGTCTTAAGGATGTCCCGAAGACTTCTCTAGGACATCCTTAATTTTTTTGTCCACTGGGAGCATAATACTTTCATGGACGTAGCAAAAAGCGTTTGTTTATTTATAACTTAACAGCATATGAATATTAGGTGTGCTTAAACAAAAGCAAGTCCGAATTTCAACGTGCATTTTCGATTTTTTTGTTTCTTGTGGGTTAAAAATGAACCACGTGGAAGGAGAAATAAATTGGTTTGTTTTTACAGAAAAATTGATTTTTCTAGAAAAAGGCAGGTCATTACGCAAAATTATATACAGAATATAAAAGACGCGACTCATTAAAATGATTTTTTATCGTAATTATTTTTATAATTATGCATTCTTAGGGAGATATGCGAAGGAAATTGTTGTAACGTAGTGTCAATTATCTATCCCACTTATGGAGAGGTCTTTAAGTATGCATAATTTATGAAGAGACTGATGATCCAAAAATACTCTTTTTAATAAGCCGCATCTTTTACATTCTTGATCATTTGTCAGTATGATCAGCTATTTTAAAAAAGATGAGTTTTTGTGTAAAACCAGACAAATTTACTATAAGCGACCTCTAAATATTATCTGATTTATGTCTCTTTTCACGTGGTTCATTTATAACCCAAAGGGAACAGAAAAATCGAGTCTGCAAATTGAGATTCGGAATTCTTTTTTCTTTTATATAGCCCTTATAAATATTTTAATTTATAATTGATTATTATTAATTTTCGCCTTATTTCATTTGCTACAAAAATATGTCTTTGCATATTTATGGCGAATAGATCCCTTATTTTCATGGAAAAATGTAGATATTATGTTTTTCATTGAATTATTCTTTTAAGTTGATGGTAATCATATTTTTAACATTTTTTCCATGATAATATTAGTTTATGATCTTTCCAGTACGACATTGCAATCACTTTTATTTTTTAAAAATTTGTACTCAGTCATAACACAAAACTTGTTGTTTGTAGAAATTTGTACGAATATAGTATTTATTAATATATGCAAAAAAAATTTAGTTATAAATAATGTTGAAATTTCATAACTATATGAGATATAAATGCTTCCTGGGGAAAGAAATAACAAAAATATGTAGAACTGTAATTTTCAACCGCTGGACTATCAGGATCTATTTGGACGTTTTTACCTGCGTTTATTGACGCTCCTAAAAGAGAAAAAAGAGGCAAAAGACAGCAGGAAAATGCAGAAGATGCCGAAAATAAACAACGTTTAAAAAAATTCCGTCATATGTAAAAGTTTGAATATAGTCCAGGCATCTTGTACGAAAAAATTTATTTTCATCTGGAACGGTTTTTTACTTATGTTATTAATGCCGTTGTCGTTTTCCGTAGGATATTTGCCGAACGAGCTATTTAGAAAACTTTTTCTGGTTAAAAATAGCAAAAAATGTGTTTTTTTAAGAGTCCTAACTCTTGACCTATGAAGGCTGGACGATGGTTTTTTTTACATTGACACATAATTTTCTACATGAAATTTTTTTCTCTGTCATCATTAACATAGATTTACCTACAAAAGAATTATTTTCAAAAAACTAAACACGAGTAATTTGCTCTGAAGAATACGTCAAAAGTGGTCAAGTTTGGGAGGCCATAACTTATGACACTTTGAGGTTCGGTCATTGTTCTTTTTAGAATTACTCGAAATTGCGTACACTTTAATTAGAATGGAGAATATTTTTTCGTAAAATTAACAGGTTCTAAAGTACAAATATTAACTTCAGAATTGGGTTTTTTAGCCTCCTTTTTGAAAAAAATCAGGGTTCTTTGGAGACATACAACTCTGCGCCTATTATTGAAAGAAGTTTCTTCTTTTTTTTTTAACTTTTTCAGAATTTTCTAAAGCTTACGAAAGCAGTCTACGAAAACACTGTTTTTGGAAAATTGTTCAAAAATATTTTCGGGATGCGTCGTAGTCATGTTTGGAAAAGTTGAAATTCCCATCCCATTGAAATTCTCAGTGTATGTATGTATGTATATTTAATCTCTCCCTTTTACGGGTTTGAGGGCCTCCGCTCCCTGAACATATATTTACATTTCATCCTTAACCTAACTTAACCGCTGCTTATATTCTAATATTTCGCCTTACTTAAAATAACAATAATATTAATACTATTCGTTCTTAAACTTCTACAAATGAGCGATCTTCCAGGGCTTCCGTTTTCTCTTACCATCAAATACATTTTCACCGATTTAAAAATTTAAAATTTCTGCTAGTTATTTTTCTTTAGACAGGATTACCCGTTTGGCTCTGCCCTGCTCCCTTGCTTTCTCTTAATTCTTCCAGTTTATTCATCCACGTCACTCCCTGTCCATTACCATCCAAAATCCATCTTACACACTCATCCACACTCAACTGTCCATCTTCCTCTCCTATACACCTCTCTAATACATGTGCCCATGACTCCATTTTGTATCCACATACTCTGCACAGATTGTCCTCTTCATCCAACCAATACCTACAGGATCTCACTCCTTCTCCCATTCTAAACCGTACCACTCTATTCCATTTGTCTTCCTTTTTTATTTTTTGCAAATATTCTGGTTCCTCTAACCCTTTGACCATCATATACCATCTATTGTACCTCGAATTCATAATCTTTATCCACCTCTCTTCTCCTTGTTTAACTAATAGCTCTAACTGTATGTTTTCCCACTCCAGTACCCCTTCTTGTATATCACAAGCCCTCCTCATTTTTTTCCTTTCTTCCTCCCATTTCGAATTTTCCAAATTGCCCCTCGTCTCCTTGTTCCGAACTTCGTCCAAGCACACTTGTGCTATTCTGCTCCCTTCTCCCCTTTTCAGCTCCTCTTCAAACTTCCAGGTTCTCTTAATTTGTCTAGTTACCATTTTTCCCTTCCTATTTCTTCCCTTAACATGTATCCTGGGCAACTCCAACTAACCCCCATTACCCATCTCAGAAATCTCTCATGCATGCTTTCCACTTTCCTATATTCTTTCCATCCCCAGACCTCCACTCCATAACACAACACCGCCCAAACCAACGCATCAAACAACCAAACCCTCATTCTCCAATCGTCATTGAACCTTCTCTTTCCTATACCCCATACTTGGCCCATTACTTTACTCGCACATTCGATTCTTTTCCTCACCTGTACCTCATTTCCCCCTCCTGCCTCAAACCAAAAACCTAAGTAACAGAACTCCTCCACACTTTCCACTGTTTGTCCGTTCATCTTCCAAACGTAACCTATTATGGTCTTTCTATTTCTGAAGCACATCACCTTGGTCTTTCCTACGTTCACCGTCAGTTCTTTTGTTCCCACATACTCTTCGAAAATTCTTATCATTAGGTTCATCCCCATCTCATCGTCTGCTAATAGAACTACGTCGTCCGCGTATGCTAGAGAATATAGTTTGCTATTACCCAAAATCGTCCCCCCTTTCCCTTTCTCCTTTAGCTTCTCCTCTAAGTCTGCCAGCAGCATATTAAATAGTAGCGGACTCAACGGGCACCCTTGCCTTAGACCTGTTCCTGTCCAGAAAATCTCCCCCTTTTTCCCCCCTATCGTCACCCGAATCCTGGTTTCAGTAAAAATTTCCTTTATCCTCTCCACCCACCCTTCCTCTATTCCCCTCTCTTTCATTGCCTGCCATAGCACTTTTCTATTCACTGAGTCAAAAGCTGCTTTAAAATCTACGAACAAGGCGACTAATTTCCCTCTTTTTCTCCCTAAGTTTCTGTTAACCAAGTAGTTGAGTACGTAAATGTTATCTATTGTCCCCATCCCTTTTCTAAATCCCGTCTGATTGTGTGGAATACTTTGTTTCTCTTCTATCTGATTGTCTAACCTTTTTCTTAGAATTTCTGCATATATTTTATAACCCACTGGCATGAGAGTGATCCCTCTGTACTCTTCTACCTTCTTACCCTCCCCTTTCTTGACAAGCGGTACCACCAGCCCTGTCATCCACTCCTCCGGCCACCCTTCTCCTTTCCAGACCTTGTTGCAGATCTTCCACATCCCTTCTCTAATCCCTTCTCCTCCATACTTTATTGCTTCGTTCTCCATACCATCCTCTCCTGTAGCCTTGTTTCTTTTCAGTCTATCTATCGCCTGATCCACTTCTTCTCTTGTTATTTCGTTCCCTTCCTCCATTTCTCCCTGGACTATGCTTCTATTTTCCCCTTTCATCCTATTTTGTTCTCCCCCTAACAGACCCTTAAAATAATCCGTCCACTCGCCCATTGCTATTTCTTCATTCACGCCTATCCTTTCTCCTCTTTCCCTGTTTATCACATCCCAGACCCTACCCTACTTCTTCCTTGTATTTCTCCTTTCCCTTTTGCTTTTTCCTTTCCAGCATCCTTTCATGTTCTCTTTTTCTCCTGTTGTACTCCGCCTTCTCTATTTCTCCTTTCCTCCATTTTCTTACACACTCTTTCATTCTGTCTTTACTCTCCCTGCATTCCTCGTCCCACCAGCCTCTCTTTCGCTCTTCTCTTCCTTCTTTTGTACCTACCTCGTCCCTTACCTTCTCAATCGACCCTTTCAACCTTTCAATTAACGAGTCTACTCCCTCCTCCTTTTCATACCTAACATTCTGCTTTTCTATTTTTTGTTTAAACTCTTTTAATTTATCTACCCCCCAGACTCCCATTTTCGTGTTCCTTTCTCCCCCTCTTTCCTTTTTCCCTCTGCCGCTCTTATGGACGCCACGTTTCAGTGTAGCTATTACTGGGAAGTGCTCAGACCCTATCTCATTCCTCACATTCATACGGCCTATCATATTCCTCATTCTTTCTTCCGCCAGGATGTAGTCTATTACTGTTTCTCCCTTACCTATAAATGTGATCTCTCCTTTTTCATCTCCTTTCATGTTGTAATTACAAATAAACCATCCTGTTTCTCCTATTACGTCTAGTAACCTCCTCCCCTCTCGGTCTATTTCCCTATGCTTGGAGCTCCTTATGTAGGTTTCCTTTTCTTCATCCCAAGTCCCTCCCCCTTGCTCGCCAGTCCAGGCATTCAAGTCACCTCCTATAAAAACCAACTCTTCCTTCTTTTCCTCCATCCATCTCCTTATTACTCTCCAACCTTCCTCTTCCCCTCTTCTTCTATATACACAAACCACCGCTATTTTAACTTTTCCAATTATTATCCTTCTTACCATTGTACCATCCTTTTCCTCCCTGTCCTCCTCTACTCTCCCTTTTATTGCCAATTCTTTACTCACCCCTGAGACCATGCCGCCCATCCCTCTACCTTTAACGTGTTCCTTTCTTGCTTCTTGCATTGTCCACACATAACCTTTAGGTAACCTCCTCTTCATCCCCTTCCAATCCTTTTCATCGACCCAGGTTTCACTCATCATAATCACATACCACTTTTCTAACTCCCGCAAAAAACCTTCATTCTTGTTCTTCAAGCCTAAAACATTCCAGAAAGCTATTTTCACGTTTTTCTCCTCCCTTCCCTCACCTATCCTTCTCACTTTTCTTCCGCCTTGCTTTTTGGAAACCCCTCTGTTTGATCTCTAACCTCTTTTGCATCTTCCTTTTTTCTACCTTTCTCAACTCTTTTTCCCTTTTCCCTTATTTCTTCTAATTCCTCGTCCCAGAACCATTCTTTCCCATTTATCCATAATCTGTCTCTCCCTATCCATACCATGCGCCCCTTTTTCCTCTCTACCCATGCCCTCTGCTCTATCTGCCATCTCCTTTTCCTCTCCCTCCATGTCAAATCCTCTTCAATTCTTTCCCTTCTTCCTTTCAATAATCTTTTGTTCTCTATAATTTTCTTTTCTTCATCCTCACTCCCTACTTTTACTATAAACATTCCTTCTTTTCCTTCCTTCGGCCCACCTATTCTCTTAACTCCTTCTACCCTTGCCTGAACTCCAATATCTCTCAGAAGATTTTTGATTTCCACTTCCCCTTTTTCACTCTCTACTGTCAATCCCTTAACTACTATGTTATTTTTTCTCTTTGCCCTTTCTTCCCCTTCTAGTCTCCTTTCAATGTCACTTAGTCTCTTCTTTAATCTATCATTCTCCTTTTGCACGTTCTTACTACTCCCTTCTCCTATTTCCGCACCCTCTGTTTCTTTCCCCATATGCTCATTCCTCATTTCTAAGTTGTTTGCCCTTTCCTCCAACTGTTTTATCTGACTATTTCTCTTTTCGTCATCCTCTTTCTGTCTATTCTCTATACTCTCTAATTTACCCCATACCTTGTCCTTCTCCTCTTTCCAGAGTTTATCCCATTCTTCCCACTTTTCTCTTACTTTTCTCACTTCCCGCCTTACGTCTTTCCCCTGCCTATTCATATCCCTATTCATATCATCCAGTCTCTTTCTTGTTTCCTCTCTGAACTCTTTTATGAGAGCCTCTAATTTTTCAAAAATTCCTCCGTCCCCCCTATCTCTTTCTGGTGTTTTCCGTTTAGTGAGTTTAGTCCTAACCTTCTTGCTTTCCTTGTCCCTTTCTACATCGTCCACTTCCTCTCTTTTTCTTTTTTCTTCCACTTCACTACTGGTCGCGCTCACTTTTTTTCGCCATTCTTCCAAACTCCTATTCGAACCCGCGCTGCCTAGCTTGTTAAGGCGCTGTAGGTTAGAGGGCCTCCCGCGTTGATGGCCCGTACCTGAATCCCTTCGCTCTGGCGTCGAAACCCTGGTCGGCGATTCTAACGTCTCTTCACCGCTACTGTCAATATCCCCCTTCACCCCACTAACCGAGCTCTCAACCACCTCACCTCTTGTTTCCTCACTTACCTGCCCTCTGGCACCCGATTGTGGGCTTCGTACCGTCGGCATCCTAGTATCCTACCTTACCCAGTATTCCGCGACGTTTCCCGCTCTTTACTCGCCTACCCCTTACCCCGCAAGTAATTTTCTACTCCTAACCTCAAAACTTCACGCGCTCCAATTTCCCTTTCTCACAACTTACTTTCACACTTTACACCCTTGCCTTCACTCACCCTTCTTCCTTTACCCCTGATCTCCGCACTCACTGCCCTTTCTGCATCCACACACGCTGATTCCCTTCACCAAAGCCAAAAAACCAACCCTTGACACAAAAACAGTTCTCTCACGATCGGTACCGAAAACGGAAGCCCATTGAAATTCTCAGTGAAACGCTATAGAAAACGAAAGCGGTGAAAAATTACAAGATGCCTGGACTAATATGACGAGAGTTTTTTAGACGGAAAGTTATTGTTTTTAGTGGTAATGTTGATCCACTGCAATTTGCCTTTCTATATATGTAGGGTGCTTCAAACCTTTCTTGCCACTCTGCAACAGTAAATTTTGCAATACAAAATAAACGATAGGGTTGTTAATGAATTTTCCTGACATATAAATCTCTGTAACAATTTCAGAACTTTGCAGGTATGAAAATGGAATGTGAGTTATTTTCAATACTTTTCACATATAAATTATATGGAAACAATCAAATATTTATAAAGTAGATCGTTAGCTCTTGTAGTCTTAAGAAATAAGAATATTCTCTCCATTTTCAGTACTGAACTTTTTTTAAATGAAAAATTTGGACAAAGCAACCATTTTTTACATAACAATTGAAACATTTGTTACCGTATTGGTAAAAGTATAGGAAATATGATTGTTTGTCGTTTTGGTAAAAATATATGTTTTTGTACTCAGGAGCCGTGTATAAATTACGTGAAGAAATTAATTACGTCAAAAAAATTATTTATCGGAAAATTCCCGTAATGGGGCATAATATTCTGTCTGATTTTTCCCCTTACATTAACAATGTTAGAATTGCAAGAGCCCATACTGCTGGAGAATATTCTTCTTTCTACGTGTAGATTAATAAATATCAATTTTGTCGAATAAATACGTCCAAATTATACAAATAATATTAAAAGTTGAAACCCTCAAGTATATTGTATATCATATTTTACTGGAGAAGTAAGAGAAGAAATGTATTTCTTGTTTATTAGTTCTTTATTTAATATTATAGGATTTTGTTATGGTTATACTTTTAATATTTTTAAATGTTGAGTTAGAATCGCAATTTTGATTTTTTTAAAGTGTTTCAATGAATCAATTTCTGCACTTGAGCTCTCGAATTTAAACTCGCCGGACGCTCGAAAACGCTAAAAGCGTTGCCCCGGGTCTCAAGGAATGGGAATTTTCAAATTCACAAAATTAATTTTCTAGATGTAGGCTTCTATATTTTAACAAGGCATATTTAGAATTCTTATGTCTTAAAATTAGTTTTAAGAATCAAAATTAAAAACTGAAAAGAAACTCGTACAAATTTTATTGAAACTGTTTGAAAGTAAGTACACATACAAAGTATACTCAGCGAATGCCTACAAAATAATAAAAAGTTTAAAATGACCTTTTGTTTAATAATATCCAATTGAAAATTAAGGCCGATCTGTAACCACATTTTTCAACTTTCGGAGACAAAAAGTATCGAGGCCACTTCAGATTTAAAACAACTTCCAGCGAGAAAGTTGTTCTATATAGTTCAAAGAAAATGTCTGGAATATTTTAGATAATTCATGCAAAATTGACTGAAATATATACTTTGTAAAATAGTACGAGAGTCGGTTGAGTTATTGGATCCGAGAGCTCAACTGTACCTATGATAACGATAAAATGTTTTCTTATTTATAAGTTTCTTTCTGAAGTTGTACCTACATTATTCAGATTTTTTTCACGAGTGCAGAAAGATAAGTATGAGAGTAGAGAATGTATAAGTAAAAAAACCAAATAATGTAAAAAATGCCAATAAATTTTATTATAATTCTAAGAAAATAATTATTGTATGCGAAGGACATTATTTGCACATTTTTATGAGTGTATTGATTAATAAGTTCACGTGTTTATTATGGTTACAATTTAAAAGCAAATAATATTCAATAAATGCTCACATATTGTAATAATAATGACTATTGTAATTAATCATTCTAAGAAAAGAATTATTCGCCTAAGCGAATAAAAAAATTTCAAATGGGGTCATTAAAAAAACAACTTTTTTGTTTTTCAATTTTAACTTAAAATATTAAAATACAAAGTTTCAAATGAAGAACGCATCGGTGGCTATTTCCATTCACGAAAATATTGGAAGAAAGTGAGTAAGCCAGAATATAGTTCGGAAAGACCAGTCCAGGTATAAGGGTACTAAATTTTTTGCAGTTCGACTCATGTACACGGCACACTCACTTCACCTACCCCACTCACACACGTTAAGCATAAAGCACTGGTTCGTGGCACTAGCGCCACGCGTTGCTGGTTCCCAAACTAAACCTAACTGAGCCTTCCCCTGCCGTCTCGCTCCCCTTAGCGTGCATCAAGCTGCCCGCTGCATTGTCGCCTCTATACCTATCTTCCCTCTACGGGGCGTATTCATAGTCCGAGCTTGGTCACAGGCTTGAGATCGCCTTGATCAAGATCGTCTTATTCACTCAAGACAGTCTTGAGATGATGCATATTCATAGTCGAAAAATAAGATCGTCTTGACTAAGAAATTCTTCCTAAGCACGGACTTCACGAAGGAAATGCTTGAGATGTTCTTATTCCGTATTCCACGTTCCTCCGAGACTTTCCGAT
>CAKNYM010036708.1:0-11018 GCA_932195095.1 Andricus curvator | reverse complement strand
TTCGGCCGCTTAATCTCTCGGCCACTACTAGAAAACTTCATCTCCTTTTGTTTCTTTCCTTTGTTCTCATTTTCCATAGTGCTGAAATACAATGAAAGGGAAAATTATTATTAGTGCTTGAAACAAATTTCCTTTGTAAAAATTATCCTCAAAAAGGGTTATCTTGCTAATTTCAATATTTAATTTCTATACACTAGTAATAATCATGCTTTTTTTCATTTTTTTAACATTCATATTCAGAATCAACAAAAGAAGGAAAAGTTGCAATAATGATTCAAGATTGAATGTAAATTTTATGGGTTAGTGACGTACATATATATTTTTGTCATTTAACCCGTTAACGCCGAGAATGCCCCTTTGGGTACACCACTCTTTCGGCAATTATAACTCATGCAATTCAAGGTATAAAAAATTGAGAGACACATATTTTTAAAGCTTAAGATCTCTTCTTTCCGATGGTGGGCATGACAATGTGATAAAATGTTGTTAACTATGGAAAAATATTGTTTAAACAAAAAAAAAACACGATTTTTTCTAATTTTTTAAATATAAAATCGAGTTTTCTGAATGGTTCCCAGTGTGCGATCTACTTGGAACCTCAATAACCGGTGGAATAAATGCCTAAGCTTTCAGAATACATGGTTCCGAGATCAATTTTTTATCTTAGTGTGTTCAAAATGGCTCGTTAATGACAAAATTTTTGCGAAGACATTCATGAATTTTTTTCTCAAAAAGTATGATCTTTTCGAGAAAGTGTGAAAGGAGAAAAAGTTCTTAGAATCACTCAAAGAATACGTGAGAATTTTCCCAGAAAGTTTTGAATTATGTTTTTTGATTTTGCAATTTGTCAATTTTTGGAAAATTAAAAAATTGCTCCAAAAATTCTAAAAAAATCCAGGTGAATTTTTTGTTCGATTCCAACAAATTTTTATTCCCGGTAATTTTTGCAGAAGTCATTATTCTTGATAATTTTGTGAATTTTTTTCTTGAGAACCATGAGCTTATAGCAAAAATTTTCAAGAATAAAAAGTTGTTACAATCGAACAAAAAATTCACCTAACTTTTTTTAGAATTTTTGGAGCAATTTTTTAATTTTTCAAAAATTGACAAATTGCAAAATCAAAAAAAAAAAAATTTTAAACTTTCTGGGAAAATTCTCACGTATTCTTTGAGTCATTCTAAGAAGTTTTTCTCCTTTTGCACTTTCTCGAAAACATCATACTTTTTGAGAAAAAAATTCATGAATGTCCTCGCAAAAATTTTGTCATTAACGAGCCATTTTGAACACACCAAGATTAAAAATTGATCTCGGAACCATGTATTCTGAAAGCTTAGGCATTTTATCCACCGGTTATTGAGGTTCCAAGTAGATTGCACACTGGGAACCATTCGGAAAACTCGATTTTATAAAAAAAAATTACAAAAAATCGTGTTTTTTTGTTTAAACAATATTTTTCCATAATTAACAACATTTTATCACATTTTCATGCCCACCATCGGAAAGGAGAGATCTTAAGCTTCAAAAATATGTGTCTCTCAATTTTTTATACCTTGAATTGCATGAGTTTTAATTGCAGAAAGAGTGGTGTACCCAAAGGGGCATTCTCGGCGTTAACCGGTTAAGCGATCATCAATTTTCAGTGACACCTTATTGTTTCACTGTATATTAATATTTTCGGGCAATTTGAGCGGTGATAATAACGAAACACATATCCACTGGTCTTCTACAATAAGTTCCTCTTCTCCTTCCACATTACTCCATTTCGGCATCATATACATATTACTTTTGACATCGATTAGTGGAACTGATCTCAATGTACGCTCTAGATTTCGACAGTCGTAAACTTGTACCGATTCAGATGTTACTCCAACATTATAAACATCAGAGGTGGATCGGAATTGTTGAACAATGAATCGAACTTGACTCTCAACTTGTATTATATTTTTTATAATACATATTTTCGAATTTTTAAGGAAACAGCATCTGTCACGCAATGTAATAGCAAATGTGCATTTGCCAACTTCTAATTTCTTGAACTGTTGGCAAAGATCGGCCGTAATGTATTCTGGCAGAGGTCCTTCTGCATGTCTTTGTGTCAGACAAATTCGAATGTTATTATCCTGAAGTGTCAAAGAATAATCTTCTTTCTGTAACAGACTGTGTACGTTATACGAAACGAACTGCTGCCCATATAATTGTTCACTTAAGGTAACATAAATCTCTAAAGCCTCTTGGCATAAGCGATACATATCTCGTGGAGTTTCTTCCGAAATCAAAAGACGCATGACAGCATGCAGCATCATCAGATGTCGATAATAATCTTCGTCGAAAATATTTTTCACAACAGTCGGTGAGGTATAAAGCAAAAATTGCCGGAATTCGGTGCCTTTGAAGTTAGAGTACATGGTGATTTCGCGTGGAAAACGATTGAAATTAGATGGGTAGTAGGACTGAAGTGTTCTCATTCTAGAATCAAGAATGTCTAACTTCCTTCCACTTAGGGATGGGCGATACTGAGAAAAAGTATCGATGCCAAAGTATCGATACTTTGAAAAGTTCGATCTCGATCCAAGTACCGATCTGAATACAAAAGTATCGATACCAAAGAATCGATATCAGGGTATCGACTTTTTTTCAGTATAAATGTTTTCGTCAATTTTCTCAACATTAATTTTACAGTTAAGAGTTTTCTTCTAAACACTGCAGTTAATATGTGATAGGTATCAACAAAAAAAAGGCTGATGCGTATAAAAGTATAATCCACTTTTTATTTAAATTGATATAAACTAGCTATTGGAAACGAGGTTAGTAAATAATATAGTTAATTCTATGTACAATATTGTATAGTTTGAGGTCAAAAATAAAATGCATTTTCATACAAGAATAAATACGTAAATTATTATTTGTTTCGCTATTCGCTACACAATGGAAAGTCAAACTCGATTAACCTATCAACGCACGACTTCCCCCAATGACAGTTTCTATTGGCTGAAGAAAGAACGAAGCTGGCAGTAACCAGCAAGCAGCAGAAATAAAGAAATCGAAGTGGTCGATACCAATGTAAAAAGTATCGATTACTCGATACATCGACCTTCAAAGTATCGGTATCGAGAATCGAAGTATCGAGTACTTTGTACTCGATACTGAAAGTATCGCATCGGTATCGCCCATCCCTACTTCCATTCAATCTGCGAAATCCAAACTTTTCTCCTATATGTGCAGAAAGAACCTTCTTTACGTTTCCTAGATAAACGGAATGCAGACTCTTAAAAGGGACGCGGGTTACCAATGGCAATAGAGGAGCTAACGGATTTCTGCCTTTATGATGATCCTCATCTACAAGATTCCGGTAATCATCGTCTATTCGAAGTTCGTGTCTAACACCTGGATGAACCATTGTACCTTCAAATCCTGGAACTGTGCACCGGTGACCTTCAACTTTACATTTAGAGCAGGCGTTTGACGAATTGTGCCCAAAATGGTTCAAAACGAAAGCTCTCGCAGGCGCATCAGCAATGAAACATCTTATTGATAAAGGAAGTCGTCGATTTCTTATCAGAATTCCACCTTCTTCAAGTACTTCTGAAATTTCTTGCAGAAATTCTTCGTAAAATTCAAATGGATTGGACGTTTTATGTCTTCCTTGAAATATGCCTACTATAATAGGCCTATTATCTTCAGTATTGCATATCCGATACTGATGTGGCCAGAACTGATCCAACCCATTATCCACTTTAGCACCATCCGTACTCAAGTCAATAACTACATTGTCTGGTAACTTATTTTCAGGAAGACTTTCTAATTTTTTAAAAAGTGTTTTTTTAAAGCCAATATGCAGATATTGTCCTCCTGCTGTGTGTTGAACTTGGGTAGAGCCCACAATAGTTGTAGTATTTAGGACAGTCCTTGCATCCTTGGGTAAAGAAATGAGATGAAAAAGAAACTGGCGCAATGTTTTTAATAATATATTTCCTTGGCTATGATTAATATTGGCTGCTAGGAATGCAGTTTTTAAAGCCCTTCTCTGTACAATCGCAGGATTTTGCGGCACATGAATATCTGCATTTTCATTATCGGAAACACTTGATCCACTGGCATCAGATTCATTTGCAATTCTCGCAAGAATATTAGGATGATCAAAGTCTTCGTCGCTATCTTCTTCATGCGAGCTTTCAGTTTCAGCGTGAGATGAGGGTTCTTCTTCCAGGAAATGTTGCACAATTTCACCAACAAAAGCGTTTTCTTCCAAAGTTTCATCCTCATGAGACATATCCTCATGAGACATCGAGTCTTCCTGATTCTCTTCGACAAGCTGCCTGTTTTCAAAAATGTTATCCAAACGCCTCTTCTTATGTTTCGGAGTAAGATTCGAGAATTTTTTAAACTTTCCAGACATCACAAGCTTTTTTCTTTTCTAGATGAAGTTCCTGACGAGAGTAATTTCATAAATATTTGTTTTTTTTCAATAAGGGTAGTAATTCAAAAAAGTACTCGATTTTAAAGAGATGTGGTGTAAGTATACGGTCTAAACTTTATAATATAATTGAAATAAAACTTTAAAAGGAAAGTACGAACTGAGATATTAAGTGAAAGGTGCATAAAGAGACAAGGGACTTTTTGAAAAAATCTATGGTTAATAAATTTATTAAAAGTTAAATATTTTTGTGAGAAAATGTCTATCATGGGGAAAAAACGCCGATTATACTGCAATAACGTGACTTTCAGTCTATATATTGAGGGAACTGAATCACCAATTTGGAACAACCAATTTTCCTACCTCAGGTCTCACAGTCCCTATGGGATAAAATACGGGGACCAAATGGTACTTTTTTGACGCTCACAGGATATTTTTTTCGCGCCCAAAGGGTAGCAAATTCAGGATAAATTCATAAGATTTCAAAACGATTCTAGTTAAATCCAAAAGAATTCAAATGAATTCAAAAAATTCCATTGATTTTCGTAAACTTGGAATGAATTTAGAGGAATTTAATGTAAACGAGAAGAATTCGATGAAATTCCTAAAAATTCAAGGTGAATTAAGAGAAATCAAATGAATTGATAACAATTTGAAAATATGAAAAAACATCATCGAGATTCAAGGGAATTCAAAAGAATTTCATGAAATTCCTAAGAATTCAAGTTGAGGTTGAAAGAATTTAAGATCAATTAAATAAAAACTTTAAAAATCCATTGAATTGAATATAATTGAGTAAATTTCGAGGAATTTAAGGAAAATGAAAAGAATTCGATAAAATTCATAAAAACCCAAGCTTAATTTAAAAAACAATCAGCTGAATTCATAATAGTTCAAAACTATGAAAAAATTCATTGAATTGAGAAAGTTCGAAAGACTTCATGATGAATTAAACAAAACCTTTTTAAAAATGCATTGAATTGAGTAGAATGTAGAAGAATTCAAAAGAATTTAATTCCTGAAAAATTTATTAAAATAGCTTGGGAGCTTTCAAAATCGCTTAAAACCATTGAAATCTTATAAAACCCCTTATAATCTTTTAGAATATCCTCAAACCTTACCTGTAAAATCGTTCCATCTGTTCAAAAATTCTATGATATTATTTAAAACCGCATGAAAATTTTTTCCAATCCCTTAAAATTATAATATTAAAATCCTTGAAATTGTTTAAAGCTCTTAAAAATGCATGCGTATCTTTTAAAATACCCTAAAATAGTTCAAAACCTTAGAAATCCCATTAAATAACTTAACTTAATTAAAAATTTCTTGGTAATATTTGAAAATACTCTAAAATATTTCAAATCCTTTGATCATTTTATCAATTGATCCTCAGGATCAATTAAATAAAAATATTTAAACATTTAAAAAGTCATTAAATTAAATAGAATTGAGTAAATTTAGAAGAACTCAAGTGAATTAATCTATTCAAAAAAATCAAAAAAATGTAAAAGAATTCAGGATAAATTAATAAGAATGCAGGGTGAATTCCAAAAAATAATTTCAAATCTCTTGAAATCTTATAAAATCCTGTGAAATCTTTAAAAATTTCTTAAACCCTTATAGAGTCTGTAAAATCGTTCCATAATCAATCGCTTTGAAATCCCTCGAAATTATGGAAATCAACGGAAAATTCCTTGAAACCTTTTAGATTCCCTGAAATATTTTGAATCCTTTGAAATCCCACGAAATACCTCACTTCACGTGAATAAATTTTTTGAAATCCACAAAAATATTATAAAATCCCGTAAAATTCTATGATAATATTTCCTGAAATCCTGGAAAATGTAGTAAAATACACTGAGAGCTTTACAATCCCTTAAAATCATTGGAATGCTCGGAAATCTGATAAAATCCTGTGAAATCCTGTAACATTTTTTAAAAACCTTATAGATCCTGTAAAAGCGTTCCATTATTCCGAAATTCTAGAAAATTCTTTATTCTACAATACAGTTCGTTTGTAAAGTAACCTAAAAATGTGTAAAAATACATACAAATTTAAAGCTGACTTAATCATTGCGTTATTGTCAGGTTTAATTTAAATATATACTGTGCCTGTTTAAACCCATTCAAATGTGTGTGAAAAACGCCATTTCTTACACACGTGCACCTTTGAATACCATTTAAAATCAAACAAACAATAATTGAGGCACTAACTATATGATGCTGAATCAACTCTAAACGAACAATAAAAACGTTGATTTGCATTCGAATTCTACTTTTTTGCAAAACTTTTGTACATCCAGCGCGTAGAGGCTAACGGCTTTTCGCGCTATACTTGCATCACGGAGTGATTTGCATTTGAACGATTTCGGCTGACTTCGGCAGTCTACGTCGACTGTCAGGAATCTCAAAGTTGCCTCAAATAACATTTCGTATGTAATTGCAAAGATATTATAATATATTTGGTAATTGTATCACTATCCACACATTCCTACTATCATGTTGTCAAATGACAGTGCTGCTACTGAAATGGAGGTTATAAACCTCGTAATTTCAGTAGCGATAAAAACACAAGCTTGGACTTGTGAAAGTGGAAAAAAAACAAATGTCAGACTACAAAAGTCTAAAAATAAATATTAGTTAACTTACCTGTCAGATTTCTAATCAATTTTAGAGGTCTTTTTGAAAAAAAATGCACACACCGTGATAAATGCACGTCCAGGCATGTCAAACTGCACCATATACACCAGTGATGCTAATAGACCGCGACTTTTTCAACTGCGCAAGCGTTGCATTGGAAGGGGAAAGCCACGTTATTGGCCATAATACACGCGCTTATTTTAAATGCTTCAAATTTACACAAATATGGTGAACGACTGAAAATAAGGAATAATGGTACTTTTAGTTTTGAGTCGAGAAATTATATTAATTTATGTCAATATGGTTCATATATATTACTGCAATAACTATAAGTTATTGCATTAGGTTATATAATATAATAGTATATACATATATTTTATGCAATTTTTAGGTCCAAAAATATGTATCCTGTTGATATTTTTTTTATTTTTCACTTCAGGGAAGAATATTAGATTTTGTTATTTATCTTTTATATTATTTGACTTCTAGATTTTTTAAAATATTTATTGCGGGGTAAGGGTCTGATTGAAAAAAATATATTTGACACTATTTGACCCAGAGTTGATTATAGCGGAACTGATAGCTTCTAATCAACTAAGACCGTAATGTATCCTGTTATCGCAGAAAATCACGGATCAGGAGGAGAAAACCTCGAAAAAAAATTATAATAAAAAATCGAAAAAGAACTTTTTAACTTCAATTTTAATACACATTATACACACCGTTAGTCAAAATAAGATTTTTCTCGAATTTAAAAAATTTGAACTTCAGGGCAGTTCATTTACGATTTTTAGACAAACTTTGATATTTTAATCGCATATTAAGTACATTAAATTTTCCATAGTAATAATAATAAAATACGGTATTATCATGGATCTTATAGTTATTGCAGTAATATATATGAAACATATTAGCATAAATTATTATAATTTCTCGACTTGAAAATAAAAATGAATTTGAAGCATTTAAAATAAGCGCGCGTATTACGGCCAATAGCGTGGCTTTCCCCTTCCAACGCAACGCTTGCGCAGTTGAAAAAGTCGCGGTCTATCATCACTGATATACACAACACTGATCATGAGCGACCTAGCCTAACCAATAGAAAGAAACGCCATGCTGAAGTTTATTCCAACCACGTGATCACGGGGGAACATTACAAACTTCCTTGAATATAATAATGGTCAAATAAATTTCAAAACATTTGAAAAGTTGTAAAAGTAATTTCAACAAATTATTTTAAAAATTTGTATTTGTCAAAATTAGATTTTTGAATTAGTCTGTCAACATCATTAAATTAAAAATACTTATATAACTTATATAAACTTATATAACTTATATAACATTTAAATTTATATTTCAGATGTTTCTCATATTTTTTTCTGTAGGAAATTATTGACACTAATTATTTCTACAATAATAATAATTTAAATTATTATTATCGCAAAATGGGCTTATAATAAAATTATATGTATAAATAGATGCCTATCACAAAATGCGAGGCCAAAATGTCATATGCCTCGCACATACGTGCCTCTCGCATTGTGCGACGCATAAGCCTCGCACGTACGTGCCTCTCGCAAAATGCGACGCATATGCACCACATCCTACACGCACCGCGTGCCTCGCATGCCGTGCGGGTAACGTGCCTCGCACGATTGTTATCTGGGTGCCCTAGCAGGAGAAAACGATAGACGAATGTTAGAGATACAGAAAATTGGAAAAGCAGTAGGACTAAAGGGAGAAATAGTAACGGATAGTCATGAGATTACTAGTGATGAAAGCGAAAATGAAGAGAAAGATAAAAGGAGAACTCAAACAGCAGAATCGCTAACAGTACGCGCGCCGCATTTAATCAATAACCCCGCGCAGTTGAACCCTTCAACAACACCACCCACTAGAACACCTCATAATACAAATAACCGAGAGGAGGGTCAAGGTGGCATTGATTTTCTTCCGGTCAAAGACATAATAAGAACTGTAGAAACTTTAAAGGGAAGCGATGATGTAGGAGTTAAAGACTTTATTAGATCAGTTAAACGCGCACGACTTCTGTGTGACAATCCTAATTTGCTTTTGGACTACATTTTAACTGAAAGAATCATAGGTGATGCAAAAAGAGCAATTAGATACGTACGAATAAACAATTTCGAGGATTTATATACAGCTTTAAAATGAAATCTTAGTGTAACCACTTCAGTAGAATTATGCAGATCAAAATTAGAGAATGTGCGACAAGGATTTGAAAACGTTCAAATTTATAGTCAACGTTTTAGAAGCGTTTATAATGAACTAACCTATGCCTTACAATCTGAACATAGTTCAGGAAAAGAGAGAAAAATAGCTTTAAAAATGGAAGAAAACGCAGCTGTTAAAAAATACGTCATGAATCTACGCGAGGAAATTTCGAGCCAAGTAAGGCCAACGAAACCCGAAAATCTAAATGAAGCTTTACCAGAAGCATTGGAGGCAGAAATATGGATTAAGGAGAAAAATAAAAATAGAATAATGAAACCAATTATAAATAAACCTATAACTCAGTTTTCTCGACCACAAATACTAACATCTACACCAAGGCCTCAAGCAAACACAACACCATTCAAAGTATCAAATCAGAATATGCCCTTAGCAGATAGGTTAAAAATAAAATGTTATAAATGTGGAAAATTGGGACATCTGGCGACACAATGTTATACCAAACCTCAAAATTTTCAGAATATTCAAAACCCCAAACGACCACTTCAAACTCAAGTGAGAATGACAAGGGATATGAACTCCTCAGAAAAACAAGAAGAGGAAATAGAATATCAGGAAATGACCCGAGAAGAGGAGAAAGAGCAGATAGACTACGAGAACTCAGCCGAATCTCTGCAATTAATGGACGATTACAATATATCATCGCGAGACATCGAGACGGAAAACAATACAAACTATTATTAGACTCAGGAGCGTCAATTAATATAATAAAAAGTTCTCGTGTACCAATAAATTCCCAAAAAGTAGAATTTAAGAAGAAATTCTTAATGGGCAAAGATAAACACCTGTCAAAACAAGCAACCTATATTACCTATTTAGAAAAAAAACATCTGTTTCACATTGTCGATGACGATTTTCCCCTTCCGGAAGAAGGAATAATAGGCTTACCCTTCTTTAAAAAGTTCAAAAGATATGCTCTTACTACAAATTATTTAATTCTAGAAAATAAAAAGTTACCATTACATGATGACGGAGAATACATCTCACAACATTCAAGTTTAGTTTGTCAAATTAGAACAGAAGAAAGTGATCAAGACATTTGGATAGAAAATCAAGAAGGAATATCGGATGGTATTTACCGAATCAAAAATAATAAAATAAATCTACCAATATTTAATTATAATACAAAACCCATAGAACTACCAAAAACTATAAATTACTCAAAGATAATGGCTATCGAATCAAGGGATCAGATTTATAATTCTAAAAACGAAAACAGAATAGGATCAGAAAGATTAATAGAACTATTAAAATTTTCAAAACTAGATCACATAGAAAATCAAATCAAAGAAGAAATCAAAAAGGTCATAGTTAAATACAACAAAATATTTACTTTAAATACAGATCCACTACCATGTACAACACTAACTGAGCACAAGATTACCTTAAATTCAGGTAAAGTAATAAACCTTAGATCACACAAATTACCTGAGAAACATAGAGAATTTGTTTTAGAAGAAACACAAAAACTATTGGATAAAAGAATAATAAGACATTCGCAATCACCGTTTAACTCACCATTATGGGTAGTTCCTAAAAAAGGTAACAAATTAAGATTGGTAGTAGATTGCAGACAAATCAATGAAGACACCGACCAAGACGCGTACCCTCTCCCAGTGATAGATGATATATTAAATCATCTGGGTCGAGATAAATTTTTCTACGCATTCGATATGAGTGCCGGCTTCCATCAGATTCCGATGGAGGAAA
>CAKNYM010036707.1:0-18704 GCA_932195095.1 Andricus curvator | reverse complement strand
TCTAGATGCTTCACTTCTAAAAACCAAAGTGAAGAAAGCAGAGGTTGAAAATTTTCACCAAGAGCTACTCGACAAGAAAATGCACGGAAACTTTCACAGAAATGTAGAAAAACAGTCCTTGTCGAAGGAGCAAACTTTTGCTTTCCTCAAATCATCAGGGCTGAATTCAGGTACAGAGGGTTTTATTTTTGCAAGCCAGGATGGTGTCATTTCCACCTTAGCATACCGTGAGCGCATTTTATGTCAAGAAGTTCCCAGTGATAGGTGCAGAGCGTGTCATGCACACGCTGAGTACCTAGAACACATACTATCAGGTTGTCCGACCCACGCGGGAACAACGTATATCTATAGACATAATGCGGCCCTAAGAGTGCTTTATTACCATCTTTGTCGCTCTTACGGTGTTGGCCGCGACCCTGCCCTGCCGAACGCTCCAAAGGAGATAGAGTCGATTGTCCGAAACGATAAGTGCCAAATTTTCTGGAACTACGATTTTCGGGCAGCTCCAAGACTTCGAGAAACGAACTATATTCGTGATCGAAATCTCGGCTTCGTCCGAATACAACATCACTGTAAAGGAGAAAGAAAAAGAGGAGAGGTATCAAGACCTTAAAAGAGAGCTACAACGACTGTACCCAAAATATTCGGTGCAAGTAATTGTCCTTGTGATAGGTGCTCTCGGAGGTGCGAAACTATCACTGGTTCGCAACCTTAAAGCCATACGCGGATGCCAAAAATATGCCAAGGCACTTGCGAGATGGATGCAGAAAGCTGTCATCCTTGGGTCGCTTCGTGTCCTCAAGACACATGAGGGTTTCGCCGGCCTGTCGTTGTAATTTTGTCGTTGCCTATGACCACCCATCTCACGGTTGTGAGACGTGGCCATAGGTGTGATTTACCGCGTTGCTACTGGGGGCTATTGACATTTTCTTGGATCATTGATTACATATTGTACTTATAGTTTCTGCGTGGACGAAAACAATGTGGAGCTACATGTCCTCTCTCATAGCATCTTTAGCATGCGTTTAACCATTTATAAAGTTTTATTTTATTTGTACTAACTTGTGCATCTGAAATTATGTGCACATTCACATTCTCGTGAACATTGATTCTTAAATTAGTATAATTTTGTAACTGTATGCGTGAGGGCTTCTAAAAGGTTTCGTAAAAGAGAGGTATAGGAGTCAATAGTCATTTGTTGAAGTCTTTGACCCTTGAGATGATTTTAAAAAGATTTATAATTTTTGGAAAGTTTAAATTAGGGATAGGAAATAAATTATCTTCGAGTAAATAAAGAGAAGCTTCTTGAGTTTCTTATAATTTCTCAAATGTGTTTGGAACGTTTTGTAAAAATGGATCATTTTTTGTTGCTGAAGAACTGTAAATATTATATGTTTGAATAGAAATTAGCGAAATTTCTTCAAGAAAATAAGTTATTGATTTGGTATCAATGTTGTGACTATTTCCATTGCAAATGTCAGATCTCATCTTACATCTTGTGATGAATTTGTTATAGTTCTCTATTATCTGATGCTTGAAATGATATAAGACAAACGTGTCTGAATACGACGAAAAATGATATTCATCTGAAAGGATTTGAATATCAATAATAGGCTCAAGATAAACGCCTAATGAGTGCGAGAAAAGAGAATCGATGTACGAGGTTGTCGCATCAGATGGGGTTACTAGGAATAATATCAAAAAGATACCAGGTGAAAGTTGGAGTTTTTAGTTCATTGTGCTTCTCGAAAGCCTGTAAAAAGAAAACAAAAGTTAGTGTATAAGATGGTTCTAATTTTGAGGATTATATCCCTAGTTGTATGTATGCTTCTAAGGTTTTCTGCCCATTTAGGAATATTACTTTCATTTCTTTCGAAAATTTCGGTGTGAAATAAATATGGCCATAACATGAGCAGATCAATTTGATGCATAGAAACGACGATAAGAGAGTCTATACGCTGACAGGGGATGGGATCCATCTAAAATTAAAATGATGCGGGTTATCGTTTAATTATTAACGGTTTGACATTTTATGTGTGAACGTTTAAGTCTATTGACGTGTACTACTGCAGGTTTGCCTTTTATGTCAATTTTGACGTTTCCTTTTCCTAATATTTCTAGGACTTCATAAGGCCCTTTATATTGATCATCAAATTTTTTCTTAGGTTCTTTTCCAATTAATAAAAAGACGTTGTCTCCAGTTTTGATTTCTAATGGATTAACTTTTCGATCATGATATATTTTTGACTTTTCTTTAGCCGGAATTAAATTTTGTCTCGCTTGAGTTCTCATTTCATATAATTTTGTTATAAAATTCGTTAGGTAATCGTCATAAGTTAGCAACTTTTCTTGCTTTGATAGTGGTTCATTTGATGGTTGACGAGCTAATTTACCGAAAACTAATTCATAGGGCGTACATTTTGTACCTTCGTGGACACTTGTATTATAAGAAAACATGGCTAATTCAAGCGAATCGTGCCATTCGGAATTTTTTGAAACAAATTATTTGAGGTATTCAGCTAACACGTGATGTGATCTTTCAAGAGACCCATTTGATTGTGGATGGAATGCTGTTGTTTTAAATTGCTTAATTCGAAAACGTTTTGCCATTCTTCTCATTAAATTGCTTAAAAAATTTGAACCTTGGTCAGTCAAAACTGCTTTTGGGGAACCGTAAATGCATATAAATTTTTTAACAAAAATATCGGCTACTGTTGAAGCTTTCGCATCTGGAATCGCTAGAGCTAAAGCATATTTGGTAAAATTATCTTGAATAGTTAAGATATTTACGTTGCCTAATGTTGTTTGTGGAAGTGGGCCAACTATGTCCATTGAAATTTTTTCGAACGCAGTTCCAGGCGTGTCCTTTATTATCATGGGATTTTTAGTTTTTACGCGAACTAATTTTTTGATTTGACATTGCAAGCACTGCTGAATATATTTCTGAATATCAATTTTCATATTCTCCCAATAATAATTCTGACGAATTCAATGATAAGTTTTTGTAACACCTTCATGACCTCCTAAAGCTGAAGAAGGTGCCTCTTCAAGTAATTGAGTTTGCTGTTCTTCCGTTGGATATTGAACTATTCTCGTACATATGATAATTTTGGTAGAAGAATCCGAAAAAGTTGAAATTAGAATTTCACGTATTTCTTTCAAACCTATGTGATTAACTTGTGAAGTTTTTGCGATACTAATAGATCGTAAATATAGTCTCACTGATATTGAATGCAAAGATAGTATTGGAAGTTTAATACTGCTTAAAGTGTCTGACAAATTTTCTTTAGAATCAGCTTCAATGGGAAGGGCTAAATGATACTGCTGTCCTTTCTTTATTTCTTTAACAAGTCCTTTCTCAAGTTGGCTGAACTTAGGTAAAATACCACGTTTAGACGAAGCTCTTGATCCATTATCACGTGGGGAACCGTCAGTAGCAATAAAATAAGCGTAATTATCTTTACGCATCGTTAATTTAACACGACACTCAACAACATTTTGTTGTGTATGTGCTTGGGTATTCAAAGGAGGGGGTTCTGGAGGGGATTTACTTTCTTCTAATTTATCTTCATTTGCCTCTTGAAAAATTTCGGGATTTTTCACATTTCTTCCCTTTGGAATTTTTATAAAATCTTCTGGTTCCGAAAGTTCTTGCATATTTTCTTCATCAAAAATGTTTTCTTCATCTGAAAATTTTTGAAAATTTTCGTCATTTAGGACTTCATCTTGCGAAGTTGAGAGATTATCTTCTTCTTCATTTTCCTTCTCTTCTTGTTGTGCAACAGGCTTTGCCTTGGATTTTTGGTAATTTTTGTTCTTCTTCTTTTTAACTTGTTTTCTTGAATTATCAAAATTTTTTGTATCTAAATCAGATTCATCTTCATGTTCAAAGTTTATGTGCGTTTGCTGTTTTAAATTCAGAGACTCACCAGTGGTTGCCTCTTTTCTCGGTCTGCCTCTCTTTTTCAAGGCTTGCGGGTTGCTTGCATTTGTGAGCACAGCTTTCTTGGGCCTACCTCGTGCTTTTTTAACAGCAGGCGAGGGAGGTAAGTATTCTTCCTCACTATCTTTATGTGACTTATCTTGATTTTCAATTTGTTCATTAATTTGTGCTTGCTCTTCGTATTTTTGTTTCTGTCCTCTTGTAACCACAGTATTCCAAGATTGGCAGAGAACTTCGTTTTTCTTTATAATTTTTGGAATTAAAAGTAACATTGAAAGATAGAAAAGTTTCTGTATTGGACTATCAAAAAATTCATTTTGTATTTCATTCAGTGATTCTTCACTTATTAAATTATGAATCTGAATTTTTATGATTCTCAAAGTTCAAGAGTTCCATCGAATTGATAGGATTTTCTTCCTCAAATGTTGAGTCATTCTCAGAAATTATATTAATTCCTACGGTTTCATCGTTTTCTAGAACGGGGTTCCTCGAAAGCGCATCTGCATTAACATTTAATTTTCCTGCTTTATAGACGACGTCATAATCATATTCGGCGAGTTTTAATCGCCATCTTGAAACTCGAGAACACGGATCTTTAGAATTTTTGAACCAAACAAGGGGCTTATGGTCTGTAACGAGGGTGAATTTTCGTCCGTACAAATAAGGGCGAAAATATATTACAGAGTAGACTATCGCTAAAGCTTCTTTTTCATACGTATCGTATTTACGTTCAGTGTCGGCTAATGATCTTGAAACATACGCACTTGGTTGGTCTTTACCTATTTTACCTTGCGAAAGTATTCCGCCTATGGCATAACCTGATGCATCTGTAGTTACAATGAAAGGTTTTGAGAAATAAGGTCGAATCAAAAGTGGTTCTTGGCACAATTTATCTTTTAAAATATTGAAAGCTTGTTGCTGCTTTTCCGTCCAATTAAATGATATATCTTTTTTGAGGAGCTGATTTATTGGGGCTGCTATCTTAGCAAAATTTTCTATATATATACCATTAAACCATTTCCCTTTCAGGGTAGGCGTGACACTACCCGATTCGGGTAGTGTTTCTAGGTTTTTCTTGTAGTTATAAATAACTACAAGTGTGGGCTCACCACACCCACGATGTGCCAACAGCACTCATGTCAGTATTCTTGAATGGTCACCCATCCAAGTACTAACCGCGGCCAACGCTGCTTAACTTCAGTGATCTGACGAGAACTGGGTTTTTCAGCGTGGTATGGCCGTTGGTCATATATAAATCTACGGTAATATCCTGCTAAACCTAAAAATTGTTTAATATGCTTTTGATTTTTAAGAGTTGGGAAGTCTTTTACTGCCATGATTTTCTTCAGATCAGGTCGAACTCCGTCCTTATCTATTATATGTCCCAAATATCCTACTTCGTGTCGTAGAAATTCGCACTTGTCGGGTTGTAAATGAAGATTTGCATTTCGTAATCAGCTCATTAGTTCATTAAATTTTGATTCATGTTCTTCTAAAGTATTTGCGTAAATCACAATGTCATCTAGATAAACAAAGAGTTCCGTTCCCTGAAGTCCCGTTAGAACTAAATCCATTAGTCTTTGAAAGGTTGCTGGTGCGTTTTTTAAACCAAAAGGCATTCTGTCAAACTCATAATGTCCATAAGGGGTTGAAAACGCAGTTTTATGTGCATCTTTGGGATCCATTTTTATATGATGGAAACCCGTTGCTAAATCGAAAACAGAGAAATAGCGAGCAGGTCCTAACTGGTCTAAAATGTCGTGAATATTTGGTAGAGGATATGAATCACCAATTGTCTTTTCATTCAATTTTCTAAAATCAAGTACCATTCGCCATTTCTTTTTTCCTTGTTAGTCTTGTTTTTTTGGAACAATCCAAACTGGTGTATTGTAAGGTGATTGGGAAGGTTTTATTACATTGTTTCTTAATAATTCATCTACTTGGCGGATGATTTCTTCCTTATGGACTGGAGGAAATCGATATTGTCGCGAAAAAATAGGACACTCATCTGTTGTCGGTAGTGAGTGTTGAAGAATGTTTGTAGGTTTTAAGTATTCTCCCGGAATGTGGAAGCAATCTGCATTTTTAGTAATTGTTCAAAATCTTGTAATTGAACACTAGGAATTGATATTTTTACAGGTTGTTCATTAATGTTTGCATATTTGACGTAGGCTTTGCCTCCACAATTTTTTACAATGGCTTGACCCACAAAAATTCCTTCTCCAATTGATAATTGGGGTATATAACCTTCACTTTTTTCCGTATTTTCTATTTTTACATAATAATCAAAAATTGTTTGTGCCGGAATTGTGATAACGCCAGTTTGTTCAAAAGGATATGTTGCATTGTTAACTTCAATACATTTATATGTGTAATTTATATTTACTTTATTATTGAGAAAAAATTCAGAGCCCAAGACTCCATCTTCATCTACTGGTACATCATCAGGGATTCTATTTAGTGTAGTTAAAAATCCAAGTATTACGACCTTAATTTGACCTAGAGTATAGACAGGTAGATCATTAATGCCTGTTAGTCTCAACACTTCATTTTTATTTATTTTTATTTCGAGGTCAATCACACTTCTTTTAATTAAATTTCGACCAGCATCAGTGTCGATCATCATACGTGCCGGGCTTTTTAGACCAACGGCAGATACCATGATGGAAGGAATTATATTATTCCTACTGATATGAATTTTGATATCATTTTCTTCACTTGTAATTTCTATAGGTGCTTTAGTTAATGGGTTGGCGCCTTCCTCCCAGCACCCATTGGGGGAATAGCGTTGGAGTTTTCCTGGTTCTGCGTATAATTTTGAAGGCTTTGTTGTCCGTTTCGATTTTGTAAATATCTACTCTTTTTATAACAATCCTTAGCGATGTGACCAGGGTAATTGCAAAAATTGCAAATAATTTTTGATCCTTTGGTGGGATACGGGCGGGTCTGCTGATTATTCATATTTTCAGGATTGTTTCCCTTTTTGTTTTGTCCAGGCTCAAAATTTTGATTCTGTCTGTGTCTAAAATTTTGATTTTGTCCATATCCGAAATTTTGATTTTGTTGGTTTTCAAAATTTTGATTTTGTCGGTTACTAAAATTTTGATTTTGTCTATATCCAAAATTTTGATTTTGTCGGTTATTGAAGTTTTGATTTTGTGAGTATCCAAAATTTTGATTTTGTCTAGGTACAAAGTTTTGGCTCAGTTCAGGTCTAAAATTTGAATTTTGTCCAGATCTAAAATTTTGATTCTGTCGGGGTCCAAAATTTGGATTTTGTGCAGAATTCCATTTATTGTGATTATTAAAATTTCCTTGAGGTTTATTTGGTAAAAATTGGTTTTGGATTGAATTTGAAACAAGAGGATTTTCAGAAAAAATTTTTTGTCGAAAGTTTTCAAGGTGGTAACACTTTTCGGTCGCATGTCCTGGTCTTCCGCAAATTAAACACACTATTTTAGTGTCCTGAGCAACATTGAATTGATTATTTTTTGTAATAATTCGCAATTCTGATTCTTCTTCTGAGGATTTAATTGGCTTATTTTTTCGTAGTTCTGAACATGCATTCAATTTTCTTTATTTCTAGTGCCTCATTGATAAGAGTTTTAAAAGTTTCATCCGCGTTATCTTTCAATCTTATCTCTAATTCCGAACGCAATCCCCTTTTGAAACATTTAATTACATCACTTTCTAAATTTGCTTTAAATGTGTCATCTGTGGCACCATCATTGCCTAATTTATGCGCGTCTTGAATCCTATCTGCTAATTCTTTTATTCGCGCAGCGTATGATATTACATTTTCCTTATCCCACATAAATATAATACCTAGTTCTCCTTGCAGCTGGTATACGCTTTTCGCGGGGGCATAAACCTTCTTTAATTTTTCTATTAATTCATCTAGGGTTCGAAACGTGTTTCCGAATATGCATTTTCGCGCTTCTCCGGTCAATTTACATCTAACTAATCTAGCAAGATTCTCATGTGCCTGTGTAGGAATTATGGCTTTTGCTTCTGTACATCCCTCTATAAAGTGGGCTAAAGGGATGTTACTACCGTCAAAAATAGGGATTATTTCGAGCGCGTCGCGGAGGGAAACTTGTTGATTGGCTGGCAGTGTCATTTTTTCCTGTTTTGTCGAGTCTTCGTCACTTGATACGTCGTCACTATCGTGCTCACTTATTATTGATTCGCGATTCAAATTATGAAATGAGTTTTCTTTTGTTACTTCCTTACTAGTTTGTTGAGAGAGCGTTGAACTTAATAATGATTTTACCTTAGCCTGATAATCAATCACGTCATCAATAGTTAAAGTTTTATTCTGATCCATAGAACCACTGATCAAACTTGAATTTGTGTTAATTAAAGAACTATTTCCGGGATCAATAAATGCAGAACAGTCAAACTTATTGTTTTCTGAATTATCACTACCAAATTCCAAATCTAGTTTTTCTAATTCTTTATCAATAATAATTTTATTTTTCCTATCACTCTCAAGCCCGTTCTTGTTTAATTCTACTTGCTTAGCTAATTGAGGGTTTTTCTTTGCAAGATTCCTAGTGATTGTTTTTTGAATATTCCCTAAATCTACAGGTTTTTTATTCGGCATTGATTATACTTATATTCGGACATATTTCTCAGTAATAATATATAAAATGTAAATGTTGTAAGTTACCTGTCTTCGTTCAAGTTCTTTGTGCTTAAAAATGTGTATAAAATAAATTTATTTAAAACAAATTATATATTGGCTCTCTTTTGTTTGGTTTCCCGGCCGATGCACCATAAAAAGGTTGTATGTTACGTCATGGAAAACGCAAAATACTTTCCTTTTTAATTATGTACCTCGTTTTAGTTGAGATCGAAGATCTCGCACAGGGAAGAGGAAAGAGTAGCCAATAAATAAATTATAGATAAGTTCAACAATTTATTATGAATAATTACAATTAAAATGTATTGATTAAAAGAGTTTAGCACAAGAAGCTGAAGGAAGACTTGTAGACTTGTCTCTAATCCTTGGCCAGGACCTTTAAAATAAAGGATACTCATATATTATGGCCCAAAGGAGTTAGATAAATGAAATTAGAAGTATTGGTATGAGGACTTACCGGTTATTGATTCGATTGAAGAATCAAATGTTATCTAGATGGTCTGTGTAATGGTGTGAAAGAAGGGGTTGTGCACCTTATTATGAATTGGATATCCAAGATTTTGGTAGATACTTGAATGGTATTCAAAGTCTTCCAATGGTTGATAATAGTGGGTCCAATTCAGGTTGGAGTTGGTTCAGAGTATTCCAAAGATGGGAAATCCCAGATGCGGGTTTCCCGATGCACAACACTGTCACAAGGGTACACACACTAACACGCGAGAGATACCGGTTTGACGCACTAGACACTGGACAGTCAAATCGGAGAAAACCGTAGAAAAATAGAGAAGAGGTGAACTATAACTTCTAACTTATCACTTTGCTAATTACTTAAGACTGACCCATGCTGGTCGATTGAGTTTTTATAGGGCCTATGGCGACGTCCCTGCATGCTTGGACGTCGGTGTATACGCGTACGTCACGAGTATATATAAATATACTATACGGCTTACAATGTTTGCAGTATATCTATAGCTATGTCCTCCAGCCTCCACGTGCTTTTGTGCTCTATAGTCTATGCGTCTATGGCTAGCTAGACAGTGTACGCCACGGATTACAATGTTCTTACTATAGTCTATACTCTATACCTTTACTCTCGTGCTCAATATATATAGTTATATTCTACAGCGTACAACGTGCTGATATACATATATAGCTACACTCTACAGCGCGCAATATTCGCTCTATATTTATTGAGTATTTATTAGTGTAAGCATGCAAATTAATAAATAAATATATTAACATATATATACGTATATATACGTCACGGGACGTGACAACTGCTTTTCCAATTTTCTGTATCTCTAAAATTCGTCTATCGTTTTTCCCTGCTAGGGCATTTACATTAATTATGATTTGATTTAATGTGAACTCCATTCCGTCCATTCTCGTAATCATTAATCTCAATAATTCGTCCGTCGTCATTAACGAAGGGGATCGCGCTCTATTGGCATTAGGAGAGGATGCGCGGGACATGTTTTCTGCTGTGAGGAAGGGATTATTGGTTTTATCAATTATATCTGTCGCGACAGAGTCCGCTGATGAGTCTGTCTCAGTATCGTAATGTTTATTTTCTCTATAAGTAAAGAATTCCAGTTTGCGAAATTTTATTTCAATTTTCTTTTACCTAATATTTCGTTTTTTGTGTAGCGTGTACCTAATTAGTCTGAACGGGTGTAAATTCACGATTTTAGATTTCCTTTATAAATTTCGTTTGCTTGACTTTCGCTGAATTTTCCTGTAAACTTTTTGCGTAAAAAAATTTTCCGTTTAAACAATAAGATTATCTGACAGGGCTAGACCCACGTGCAAATAAACTTAGAGTAGGTTTTTTGTTTTTTGAGGAACACATAGGCCAGGGAGCACCATGAGCATGTGTACCGTCGCAAGCCTGAGGTTCGATAGTATTTGGACGCAAATCTTATGATTTTTTGTCATAAAATTAACCAGCAAATATCTCCAAACTGTACAATGTTTCTAAATCTTAAAATTAACACTTCTTATATTTAATCTTCTTTACTCACTGTTTGTTGAATCACGACGTTACCTCGCCGAGTTGCTTTCCGGCGTGGATCGATAACAGGGCTGCTACCTGCGATGTGATGATCTACTACCTGTGATGCGATGCTCTGCTACCTCCTTTGGGTTGCTGCTTCGTGGATAGGCCATTGCCCCTTCGGCCTGTTTGCGGGCCTCGTTCTTTTTCAAATTTTCCTTTTTTAGAATTTCTTATTTAATTGTTTTTCGTAGTATAGCATCCTACTTGGTTCAGGCGCTAGTATTAACGATCAAATAATACTTTTCTTAAGATTTTGTTTCTTACTTTTGAGTTTTTTGGTATATTTTTCTTCTTCAAAATTTCTTTCTTCTTTGGTTTTCGGGTCGCCCGTGGGTGGATCCGGAGTCCTTTTTTGAGTTCCGTGGAACTCTCTATTCTCTTTAATTCTTGTCTCTTCTTTTTCCCCGGGTTCGTCTCAAAGATTGAGCCTTTTGATTCCTTCTCCAAAGGATCGTTAGCACAATCCTGTCAGGATCCGCCAAATGTAATGGGTCACAGGATCGCCACTGATTCTAAACACTTTGGAATCAGATATAGTATAGTTTTATTGAAAGAATTTTACAATAAGACTGGAGAGGATAACTTTACACTATGACGACGAGGTGGAGAACTGAGGAACCGACACAAATGGGCGGTTTATATATGGCAGTACTTCTAGAAACTTCTATGTATAGAAAGACTAGAAAGTACATGCGCAATTACAGGCGTATATTATATTGATTACACATTGTATTGATTAGCTCATATGTATATAGGTACTTTTAGGCAGGGTTCATAACAATATACACCACGAAAAAAAAATGTTTCCCATGAATACAAAATAATAACATGTTTCTTTGGTTCCAGCTGAATAAATTCCAGGTTCGACATATTCAACGTTTTTTTTAAATGTGTGCATAGGACTCAATAAAAAAATGTTTTTACACATTTTCAAAAAAATTGTTACTGCGCAAAAAATTTATTTTTAAATTTCGTAGTTTTTTTATTATTGTCATAATTTTTGAACCAATAGGAAATATTTTGAATTTAAAATCGTTAAATTTTACATTGCAGTTCATGAATTTGGAATATTCCATTTTTTAATTATATATATATATATATATATATATATATATATTAAAAAAAAAAGTTAAACAACCACCGCAGGGTCCCACTAAGAGCAACTGCCATCCGACAAAATGTCAATAGCCCCCAGTAGCACCGCGGTAAATCAAACCTATGGCCACGTCTCACAACCGTGAGATGGGTGGTCATAGGCAACGACAAAATCACAACGACAGGCCGGCGAAACCCTCGTGTGTCTTGAGGACACGAAGCGACCCAAGGATGACAGCTTTCTGCATCCATCTCGCAAGTGCCTTGGCATATTTTTGGCAAGCGGGTATTGCTTCTCTGCCATTCGCAACGATGTAAGCTGTACTTAGAACAATCCGGTTATGAAGACACTGGAGATTCAGAAGTCCGCGTCCACCTTGACGGCGTGAAATATATAATCGCGGAACTGACGAATTGATATGCAAGCTTTTATGCATATGCATGACCTTACGTGTAATGACATCAAGGGCCTTAAGCTCGTTCTTCGTCCATTGAACTACCCCAAACGAGTAGAGTAGAACCGGGACGGCAAGCATGTTAGTCGCAGATACTTTGTTCAACGCCGACAGACTGGAAGACCAAATCTGTCGAAGAAGATGCTTGTATCTGCTTCGGAGAGACTCCTTCACTGATGTTACGTCCTGAATGCGGTTGTGAGGCACGCCCAGGTATGTATAGGTCTCTCCAGTATTAAGATGTCTGATAACACTTATATTCACAAGATCAGGGTCCTTGAGAACATCAGTAATCTTTCCTTTCTTCAGATAAATTTTGGCACACTTGTCCAAGCCAAAGTCCATCCCAATCTCTCCTGTGTAGTTCTTGACAATATTTATAGCAGTTTGAAGTTTGCTTCTACCAGAGGCATAGATCTTCAGGTCATCCATATAAAATACATGAGTGACCTTATGCGCGCGCTGATTAGTGTTGCCACAGAGGTATCCAGGAGAATTTCGTAGTGCGAGAGATAGAGGCAAAAGTTTGATGCAAAAAAGCAAAGGGCTCATGGTATCAGATATATACATATATATATTTTTTTTTTGTAATATTATGGGGGTAATTCAAATATTGTATTTTCAAATGTCGTATATTTAAAGAGAAAAGGGGAAAAAAGGGAAGTTTTTTGAGAATAGGGGGAAAAAGGGGAATTTCAAGAAAAAAAGGGGAAACTAAGAAAAAAAGGAAGACTGTGCACTCTGTATATTATATACAGTCGAACCTCCATAATTCGAACAGCAAGGGACCGGCTGAAAAGTTCGAATTATGGAGGTGTTCGAATTATCTGCATCTGGTTTTCTGTATAGGAACGTCAAGGGACCGGAGAAAATGTTCGAATTATGGAGGAATTCGAAATATGGGTGTTCGAATTATGGAGTTTCGACTGTATATATTTTTACGTTTAATTTATTAAGGGAGTTGTAGCCAAAAACGAATTGACAAACAGATTTTGATCAAACTTTGCATATCACTTCGTAATGGTGTTTAAGACATGCAGTTGAATTTTCATGAGCCTAGGGTACCTATGTAAAGAGAAATTAATAATTTTGGAATCGAGCTTTAAACATGTGTTCTTATGGCATCCTAACATTTTACGTCATTGAATTACTCGCCATTTTGTAATTGACAAACAGATTTTCATGACACAACTTGTAATAGTAAAAAAATATGTAGTGAAAATTTTCACTCTTTAATATTGTGCGAAGGATACTCGCAAATGCTACAAAAAATTAATTTTACGTTGAAACCATCGAAGTTTTACGATGTATTTGCCATTACGTAGCAGATGTGGCAACACCGCGATACCCTGTAGTATTGTAGGTGAAGATCAGTCTGAATAAAACGCAACATATGATTGACGTCTATGTACACACACACTAACACGCGCGAGGCGACGTTACCACATCAGGTACCTCGGAAGTCAAATGCAAGACAGTTTTCATTTTGACTAGCTACGTAGCGCTACAACTCCCTTAAGCGATTTATAATGAAAATGAAATGAAATATTTTCAATTCGTTTACTTAAAAAATTGTATGCCTTCAAATTAAAATGCTTTTATATGAAAAAAATTGTATACCTTCAAATTCAAATGCTTTTATATATTAACATAAATATATTTTTTCACTCATTAATCTTGTCAATCACTTTTTAATAAATTATTCCTTCCAATAATTATAAGTGTCTTCAATAATATATTCAATAAATAGTTTTTCTTCAATTCTAAACTAATTTCATGCAATTTTTACATTAATTTATATATATATATATATATATATATATAATTTATTGTAAATAAATTATATGTAATATATATTTTTCAGAGAGAGAGAGGAAATTTCTAGATGAATTAATAAAAAAGTATATTATAAGGCTAATTATTAAGGTTTAAATATTATTTTTACTATTATTAATTAAATAATATCAGTAAATGTTTAAAATTTGTAACAATTACAATTGCTTATAAAACTAATTAATTAAATCAGCAAAATAAATAGAAAAATATGAGTACAATTCAAACTGTTTTCAAAATACTCATCTTTATATTCAATTTTCCTAATAATAAATTACATGTTTTCATGAATTTTTTATTATTAATAATTAAAGCTGCGCTTATTGTTAGTGAAAACTATGCTCTTCTTTTATTTTTATAAAAAGTATCAAGTTTTAAATGAATTTTAGTATTTTTGCTATACATAACAATGCAAAAACAGCATGACCTGATCGGAGCGCCATCTATTGGATTTATTTGAACTACGATACCCCTTCGGATGCTAAGAGAACAGAAAGAGTGGGGGCGATGCATAGGGCTGATTGAAAGCTAGATGGATATACAGGTTAGGAAAATTAGCTGGGTTAGTTTTCAAAGCAGATAATTACTTTACAAAATTATTTAAAACTACGATTCTCAATCCAATTCAATAACACATTAGTTTATAATAATTATAACTTTAAAAACTAACAGTGCAGAACAATATACGTTTGAAGTTAATATAACATATACTCTACAGGCATTAGTTACCATTTTTTTTAAACATTCTATTAGTATTGAAGAATAATGAATATGCAGGGTGTCCCAGATTCAAGTGTCCGAACTTATATGGCTGTATGTAAATAAAAAAAATCTAATATTCCTTCTGCAAAAATCAGTTGAAGTTTTTGAGTTATAAAGTAATTAAGCTGGACCAATCAGGAGCGTTGTATAAACAGTCGTGTATGCGTGAGTGGCAGTCCAACGTAGTGTAGTGACCGCTGTTCTCCCATCGCTAACCATACCTCGGCGCTCGCTTTAATAACACTGCGTTGGACTCACGCTCATGTACGCACGTCTGTTTATACCGCGCTCCTGATTGGTGCAGACTAGATATTTTATAACTCGAAAACTAAAACTTCAACTGATTTTTGGAAAAGGAATTTTCGATTTATTTTTTTTATTTTTATACAGCTAGATAAATCCGGACACTTGAGTCTGGGACACCCTGTAGAATAAAGAATAATATTAATTATTCCTATATAATTTTTTATATTAATGATTATTATATATATTCTTTTTTTCAATCTTCTCGGGTGAACCCGGTGTTTCATCATAGCCACGGACTAAGTCAAGTGACTGATGAGATGAGGATGTTATAAATTAATATAATACGATGTCTGAAATCTTCTGCGATGATGTTGTAGGTACAAAATTAGGAACATAGTGTAGTTTGGAGTTCGTCTTTTACCGCTGTTATACTTACACAGCGGCCGCGACCCTACTAAAAAAAAAGTCAGGAATCGTCACAAATGGTCAGAAGTTCTGACGATTCCTGAACATCCTGACCATTCCTGACGAGTCTGACGATTTCTGAAGATATGCTAATTCACATCCTATCAGGTAGCTCATCGGCTAGGACCGCAGGTAGGCCAACCCAAAAGGATTAAAAATTGAAAATAATTTTTTTTTCAATGTTGCATATACAGATTCAAAAGTTACAAATTCAGAATCTACGGGTTTCGAGGATTTCAGATACCTAAAAATTTTCCTAAAAAGTTTAAAATGAGATTAAATATCATGTATCTCGTAAAGAGAAAGAGATACGTCAAAACGGACAAAATTTTCAAATTCACCTTGCAGATTCATTTAATATATAAATATTAATAACTAAATATGAGTAAACAGAGAATATGCATAAATAAATATAAATAAATAATATAAATAATCTGGGAAATATAAAAGGGATTAGGTTTTATGGCATTCTATTCTTGGACCCGTAATAAAAGGATTATCCTTCGAACACAAGCTCTGACGATTTCTGAACATTCCTCACGAATTCTGACTTTTCCTGACGATTTCTGTCGAGAAACGTAACAAAAGTGGTCAGAAATGGTCAGAAGTCCTGACTTTTTTTCTGACGATTCCTGACTTTTTTTTAGTAGGGGAGCGTTAAAGGTGACAACAGTCAGTTATATATTATTATTATAATTATTAAAGAATGAATATTAATTATTAATCAATAAAAATAATATAGAATAAAGAATATTGAAAAATAATTGTTTATTTATCTGTACGCATTAACTGTACCTTTTTCTTAAAACTTTTGGTTGAATTGTTGGATTATATAAGCAAAGAAATAAGAATGTGCTGGAATTTTCATATTTCATAAACTGGTTTTAAGGAAGCTGACCACACCCTATTGAAAATTCCGACGTCGTAAACTACATAGAAAACGACATCGTAAACTACGTATAACCGGCGTCGTATACTACGTATGGAATGACGTCGAAACTACGTAAAAAACGTCGTCGGATACTACGTCGGAAATTGGGATAGTAAACGACGTAGATTCCGACGTCGTTTCATACGTGGTTTCCGACGTCGTTCCAGACGTAGTTTACGACGTCGTTCCATACGTAGTTCACGACGTCGTTCCATACGTAGTTTACGACATACATACATACATTTTTTATACGTTTATATTTCAGGTTATCTTCTTTCTCAATTTCTTCTTTAAAATGAAGTCGAAATCGAACGAACCTCTCTTTCTATCTCTACGCGTTAGAAAAAGAGGTCCGTTCGAGTTTCCACTGTCGACATGGTATCGGAGTCCCACTTTGGGGTGCTATTCTTGAGTTCACTCGACGGTTTTTCGTATACGAAAATAGTCGAGTAGTATGAAATCGGTATTCTCGAGTCGTTCGTTCGGTTTCGTATACGAAAATTTTCGAATACTTTGCAACGAGTGGGTTTAGAGGCATTCGAAACTGAAAGTCGTATGCAAAAGTAGTAAAATCTGTGAAAGTGGGAAGCATCATGGTGGCAGGTGGAGAAAGATATGAGGAATAACATAACCTAATAAAACTTATAGAATTCTGCTGTCATGTAATCATGACGTTACGAGACATAATTAACGTAAACGTTATTGAGCTGTTAGATGATGCAGCAAGACATGCATATAATAGAATGGAAATTCATAAACGTGATGATCCTTTTGAGTTACCTGTATAAATATTTGTATAAATATGATAAATATGTCATGTCCTGGCAAAAGTATCGGATAGGAATTCCTTCCCTGCCGATGGAACAGCACTGAAAAAGCACTCAAAAAACACTGCCCAGTGCCGTTTCAGTGCTGCTCGTTTAAAGCTACTCAGATTACAGTTTTAAATGCCTGCAGAAGTTCCCTTTATACCTGCGAATAGGCTACCAAGTAGACCAGCTTAAAGGGATTAAAAATGAAAAATTAAAATTTGTGAAATTTTGAAATTACCTTTGCGAAAGTTAGAAATTCAGAATTTACGGGTTTCGATGATTTCAGATATCTAACTTTTTTTTTGAAAAGTTTAAAATTCGAATGAACATAATGTATCTCGTAAATGGAATGAGATACGCCAAAACAGACAACATTTTCGAATTCAACTTCAGAATAGTATATTAGTATATAATTTATAAGTATAAAATATATATAATGAGAAAATTCATAAATTTAAAAAAAGTGTTAATAATTTGAAGAAAATTTTAAAAAGGGATTCGGGTTGGTAGCGGCCAACTGCTGTAAACCACTCTGCCTGTCCGGTACGTGACGAATACAATAGAACCATTATATGACCGTCGCATCACCCTCAGTGCGGTTTAGGTGCCGAAATCAGCAGAAACAGACACTGAAAAAGCACTGGCGGCCCAGTGCCGTTCGCCAGTGCTTTTTCAGTGCTGTTTCATCGGCAGGGTTCTGAACCAATCCGAATCATTCCGGAATTTGTATTCGAACCAATCCGAAAAAATTTCGACATTTCGTTCGACTCAAATCGTTTAAAAATTAATCCGACTCAATTCGGTTCAATCCGAACTCCAAAACGAACTAAAGTTTCAATCCAAATGAATCCGAATCAATCCGCACTCGGATTTATATCCACTGAATTTCCAAACCGTTGAATTGGATTCATTCGGATAGATAATCGTTTTAGTTCAATCCGAGTTCAGATTCATTCGGATTGAAAATTTGGTTCGGATTTATTCAGATTAATCTTTGACCGATTTGGATCGAACAAAATGTAGACATTTTTTCGGCTTGGTTCGAATTAACTCAGGTTGGTGAAAACACAAGCTGCTCATTTCCCATGTGCGATCATCACTACAAATAACTGCAAATGTTTAAATGCCTTGAACTTTAGAATGCGCAGCAAAATTATATAATTATGTTTCACGCTTACTTCTCTACTCAGCATTTGATTGGCCGATTCACTACTTTGACATATCGGCAACGTCGCACTACACTTCGCATACGACTTCGCCTTCGAAAGAACTTCGAGTGGCGTTCAAGAATACCAACCACACTCGACAATTTTTCGTATACGAAACTACCGCTCGAAAATTTTCGCATGCGAAAAAAAGTCGGGTGAACTCAAGAATAGCACCCCAGGGGCCCTACTCTTGAGATCGTGCGACAACCCTTACGAAAATTGAGTATAGAAAAATTGCTATACTACCTGAGTA
>CAKNYM010036701.1:2943-14872 GCA_932195095.1 Andricus curvator | reverse complement strand
AGAACGTTCTAGAAGATTGTTGCATCACATGATGCAATATTGCGCAAGTCCGAGAAACGAATTTTACGTGTTTCTAGGTGTATCGACTACAATGTAGAACGTTCTAGAACGTTTTAGAACATTGTTGCATCATGTAATGCAATACTGTGCAGAAGTCTTCTGAAATATGATAGAGCGTCTATAAAAGGAGGCCAGCTCTTCTCTTTCATCAGTTTATTGTCAGATTTCAGATTGTGAAGAAGAAAAGCGACAAGAGCTGAAACATCGTTTAAACGTATTTCTACAGAACATTCGCGAACTGAAACAAGTGATACAAGTGCGAATAGATTCACAAACTTTAACGAGAAAATTTAGTACTTTGAACACTGCAAAAAGTGAAGCAGTGAAAAATGGATTTCTCGAAACTGAACAAAATTGCCATCAATAACAATTTCCTTCCAACGAAGAAGCTCAAGGACCTAGAGCTGAACAAAGACTATGAAATTACAAACCTCAGAAAAGCAACAACACAGTTTGGAGTGCGGTTCATTGCCACGGTAGAAAACAATTTCACTGTTTTTCTACCAGCGAGGATGACCAATCTGCTGAGTGAAGATGAAAATCTGCTGTTGGGAATGCAAAAGTCCTGTGCAGATGGTGATCTCTGCATGCGGTATTTGGGTGGATGCTACAATTCCATCGAATTTGTGAAGAAAAATATATAAAGTTAACAGTCTTCAACTATCGCTCAGTGTCTGAAAGCCTTTAGTGCAATCAACATCATCATTATCATGTCTCACACACCTCGAAATCAAATGTTACATGCAACTACGTACAATCTGAATTCATCATTCACAAAGCAAATTATCATTGGTGCTGATTTCAAAAAAGAGGGAAAGATCTCCTCATCAGTGAAACTGTTAGCCAGTCATCCTCGTGGAAGTATAACCCTGAATCCTGAAGACTGGAAATTATTCAAAAGTTACTTCAAACTCATTTCACTGTTCTTTGATGGCCAAGAGAAGCAGCAATGCATCGACTGTGGAAATTTCCATATACATATGACTACATATTTTGGGGATTATATAGTGGCTTTGGAACAAATTCAAGAAACTCAGAAATATTATCCGTTTGTACTACAAGAAACAACGTTTGCTGTTCTCTGTGAAGTCAGTCTTTGTATCGACGGGTACCTTCTGGAACAGAATCTTATGCCGTTTCAACACACAAAGGATGTCATCATTGAAACCATAGCTGAAGGTGTTTGGCGCAATGTGAAATAACCTTGTGTGAAAAGTGTAAAATCTTATATACAAAAAAATTATGCAAGTTTAAAAAATAAGGCGATGAAAAAACTTATATTAACGAATCTCATGCGATTTGAAATTCTGTTTCTTGAAATGATTACTTTTTACAATCAAAATGTGTGTGAAGAAGTGATTGATAAATTACCAGAACCCAGATGTGTGAATGGTACCTTTGTACATTAACATTTGTCATGTATTTTGTTAGTATGAGAATCTGAATAAAAATATAATTTAAACCAAATTCACCTTTTTTTATTTACTAGATTAAGGGGTAGGTAGATGTGTAAGTAAAAGAAGATATATGTTTGAGAATAATCAACTTTATTCAGAAAAACCTTAATATTAATACAAGGATACTTACAAACTAGACTTATCTATCCAACTATTGTGAGAGTCGTCAAAACCTAACCATTTTACAAACAGCTCATTTCCACGTTTTTTCAGTACTTTTTCCACAAGATAAATGTCTGGATGTCTAACTTTGCCAAGTTCTTGTTCATAAAAACTACCTGCAATAGCTTTATCTTGATAGTCTTTAAGCATATACGTCACTGGTTCAGTATTCTTAACATGACTTATGGTAAATATTTCAGTTGTCCAATTCGGTGTGTAGCCTTTCTCAAAAACAGGCTTAAATTTACTATTACGTACTTTATCTCCAACTTTAAATTTAGCTTTCCTAACTGCTTGTTTCACATTGAAATTTTTGTATACATCAAACAACAATTTTTTCTCATTTTGCTTATCAACATCTTTTGGTTTCATTCTAATAGTCTGATGTTTGGTATCGTTGTAAGAAAAAATTAAATCTTTCAAAATATCTATCCACTTATAATTACCCTGCAAGCTAAATTGCATCCACATTTTGTTTTTTAAGGTACGATTAAATCGCTCGAAAATTGATGCTTTCAAATTACTAAATGTCGAGTACAAATTTATCTTATATCGCTTCATAAGATTTTCAAAATGCGAGTTGTAAAATTCTTTACCTCTATCAACATGTGCATTTTTTGGTACGCGTCCTTTATCAAGTACAGATTCCATGGCTGCAGCTACATCTTCACCCTTCTTGGATTTAACGGGAACAGGCCAAGCAAATTTTGAAAATATGTCAATTACAGTTAAGATGTACTTGTATCCTTTGTTGACTCTCTCGTATGGCTGCATTTCAACAAGATCAGCTTGCCAGGTCTCATCAATTCCACGGATGTCAAAATGTCGACGTTGGTAATTTCTTCTAGCTGGCTTGTGCAGCTCCTTCACCAACTGCTGCTTCTCAACGTCCATTTTTGAGTGCGTTCAGTCTGTTGTCTACTTGACTAATGAGCTCTGAATTTCGATACACCAGTTTTTGAATTGATTCAGCATCAATTTTCGCATTTTTGAAAAGTTTATCTGTGGAATTTTCCAAAGTCTCAATCATCATATTATTATTGACTACTTCAGTTCGCAAGGAAGCTATAAGATCGTAGATAGTCTGAAGTTCATGCTGCATCATATGTTGCACCATATTCAGATTAACAGCATCATTCTGCTCTTCAGCATCGGCTACTTTACACAGCCTTTTATTATTCATATCATAATGTCCTCCAGATGTGACTTTGAAGCCAATTCCAGGAGGACCACGACTTGTACTCTCTGCTCGCTTGGAATGACGTCCATATACATCGATGCTCATCCTGTAAATGATGAAAATCTTGGCAAAACGCTCATTAATATATAATTCCAGCTTCTCGCAACTCTTCAATAATTGATATAATTTCGTTTGTGTGACTTGGATTTCCAGCTGCTTGAGACGCTAGCAGTAAACGTAATCGATCTACCAGTTCATTCGGGTCATCCCAGTAAATGTAATCCATTAGACTACCTTCTCTAGCAATCATGTGTTGTGGGATCATACCTTCACCTGATAATGATTTTAGGTTTTTACTTCGTCTATTTGTATTTTTTGATGGAGATGTGGGAACTAATTTCTTTATAAAGTCTTTATATTTAAAGGCTTTACTGTCACGAATTTCACCATCCGGTTTATAATGTTTCTTATAAGCGTTTGTAGCAATGATAATTTGTCTATAATTTTCAAGATCACTGGGAGTTATAGAGGACTCTTCGGGAACTTTTTTAAATAAAAGTTCAAGCAAGCCTTTACTTTTGGGAAAATTCAAAATACCCACATGAATATAGTTCTGACTGAAATTTATCGGAGAATCTCCAATCATTAATCTATCTTTCGTTAATTTTCTCACTCCATATACATTATCGAGTTCTCTGCTTCTTTCGCCTAACAATATGAGATACTTGTTTGCATCATCATTAACAATCCATGAAGATGTAGGTGTTTCTGAGTTATTTTCCGCTTCACTACGAGTCGATGACTCTAAGTTACTGCGATCTTCAGTCTCGTCTGCTTCTTCCTCATCATCATTAATTGATTTATATGACAAATCATCATCATCGTCAATACTTTCTTCTACTTTACTCTTTGCTTTCTCTTCTTCTTCCTTCCTTTTAATTGGCTCAACTTTTTTTATATTCTTGAGACCACCAACAATTTTCTCGAGTGGATTAAGAATGGTCTTAAAAGTGTCACTTAATGTTCGCTCAACTGTTTCTTTGCCCAACTTTATTAACCTATGCTTTCGACGAATTGATTCACTAGCTCTAGCAATTTGACGTAAAATATTTTTTGGTTTTGAAAATTCGCCTCACGTGAAGACATGTTGATACATCAACGTCTATGGTGCGACTGTTTCTGTATTGATCACCACATATGTATATATATATATTACTTTTCCAGATTTATAAAACAATCAAAACCTTTCCTATATCTACCTTGGTTAAGATTCCTATCCTCGTCAATTACAACAAATCCATACTTATCATTATTCCAGCAAGCTAAACACATATGTTTAAATTTTGAATAAATCATATCAGTATTCACATGATCATCATAAATATGTTTCAGATTCATTTCATCTTGTTTAAATAACACAAGTAAATTAACATTATCGCGTACAAGATGTTTAGGAATATGGGCATATGTCTGACTCAAGTAAAAACAGTCGACATCCTTGTGTCTACCCATAGAAAAAAATGCCCTTATATTATCCTGTTTCTCGCAAGCCACATCATCAAATACAATGACTGAATTTGGTTTTGCTTCACTTGGCATTATAACCTCTTCATGCTCATTGAAAGGATAGTACTCAACGCCATCTACTGATTGAAGGACTTTTTCCAAAAATGCATACTTTGGTTGTTTCAGAGATTTTGAGTAGATGTAAATATTTTCAAATCTTAGTCCATTTGGATGTATCAGTAGAGCCAGCAAAGCATTTGTCTTTCCACAGTTGGAAGGTCCACAAAACATTGCTCGTACACTGATTTGTAGCAAATGTCCATGTCGTTTTCATTCTCTATTCGCGTTTTGAACAAGCGAATCAAAATTCTGGATAGGTAGTTTCACAGGTTGTGCTTCAAACTGCATCTTAACAAAGACTGACTAAAAAACCTATAAATATCCTTGTTATATAGATTGTCCCTTCAGTCTGAATGTATCCCTTGCATAGATATGATCGTTCACGGAGGCAAAAAAGTCAGTTGTAAGCGAACCGTGAAGCAGGCAAGACGTGGGAGAGGTTTGCTCAACAGAATCATCAATCCACTGGACGCAGTTTGCAAAGAGATGTACCTGAAGTTCCGAACGTTCAAATGAACGAAATATTTTTCCTCATTTCTATTCTACACATAAATATTGTTCCAACTGCAATTTAAAATATGCTTTATAATTCTGTTTCAATAATAAATTATTTCCAATATAAATGAACAAACATTTTAGCACTTTTTCTGGTTTACAAAGTCATCAGTAAAAAATTTCGTTCATTTGAACGTTCAGAACGTCAAGCACATTCAAAGAGCACGATATAGCCTACTCACAGAATAGAGAAAATATAGAGGCCAGAAACTCAGCTGACAGTGTATTAGCTGAAAAGGCTTGGAAACGTGTCTTTGCTCCGGACGCAGGCATAGGTGAAAAGGCGGCTGCTTGGGGAATAACAAATGCAATGAAGATGAAATCAAAATTGGGGATGGGTCTCAGGAATAAAAAACCTACCACTACACTTAGAAAAATTGTCGCTGCAGCTAAAAAGTCCATGATTTCAAGTAATAATGCGCAAACTGCCATTAAATTTGCACTCAGAGGCGCACTCGCAGCTGTCATGAAGGCTGGCGGAAGAAGAAATGTAAATAAACCTCGTGTTCTACCTGTACCGGCCAAAGTAGGAGGAATTTTACCCTTTCTCATACCCGTTTTCGCGGGTCTCAGTGCTGCCGGAGCGCTAGCTGGTGGAGCTGCAGGAATAGCTAAAGCTGTGAATGATGCAAATTCGGCAAAACAACAACTTTCAGAGAATAAACGGCATAATGAAGCGATGGAAGCCATTTCTTTAGGAAAAGGTCTTTACTTGAAGCCATATAGGCAAGGATTAGGGCTTCATCTAAAACCATATAATCAAGGAGCAGGACTTAAACGCAAGTCAAAAAACTCAAAGTGAAGCTACCTCATCAGGCCTTAACTGATGCAGATTTACTCAAATTCGCAAAATCTTTGAAGATTCCGCATTTTCGAGGTATTTTTATGCCAAATGGTTTACCAAAAGGTGGACCACGTAAACATGAATGTGCTATTGTTAATCTTGATGATAAAAAAGGACCAGGAACACATTGGTGTGCTTATAAAAAGATTGACGGTAGAATAATGTATTTCGATAGCTTCGGTAATCTTCGGCCACCTTCGGATCTCTTTAAGTATTTCGGTGTTGGTAGCATAAAGTATAATCACGAGAGATATCAAAATTACGATACATTCGTGTGTGGACATTTATGTTTACAATTTCTATGCAATCAATAAAAATTTAAGAGTACGTTTAATCTATATAAGTGCTGATATTCGCAATATCAAGTCAGTTGAACGCTAGCTGTCATCATGGATGATTCATTGACACTAACACTATCGGGAACTTCTCCAATCCTGGAAACTCACTATTTTCCACCGATTGAGTTGTCTCCTTATAAAAATTACGCACTTGGACTGGTAGAATTTCTAACTTTCAATTCGATACCCAATGTAGACAATGGCCAAAATAAATTTTATGTGGGTAATGAAATAATTGAAATACCTACAGGAAGTTATGAAATAAGTGATATAAAGCGCTATTTACAGAATGCTTTAGTAAAAAAGGGCATTGAAATTCATGTTAAACCAAACAATAATACTTTAAAAAGTGAAATTTATTGCAGTCACGATATAAATTTTGAGGCTAAAGATTCTATCGGTCGTTTGCTGGGTTTCTCTCCACGCAGACTAGAAGCTAAACAAGTTTATGAATCTGATCAACCGGTATCAATCATAAAAGTGAATTCTTTGAGTATTGAGTGTAGCATAACGACAGGTGCATACATTAATGGCCAGAAAGTACATACTATTCATGAATTTTTTCCCGTAGTACCACCTGGATATAAGATAGTGAAAGTACCATCTCATGTCATTTACCTGCCAGTCGCCGTGCAGACAATAGATCATATACAGCTCCGTATAGTTGATCAAGACGGACATTTGGTTAATTTTCGTGGAGAAGTTATAACAATCAGACTACACATCAAGTCTGTCTAATAATAACAATGGGTATCGTTTTCAACAAGAAGATTGGTTTTGGTTATAATAAACCAACACAATGTCACAAGCTAATCAGTCGACAAAGAGCAGTCAAAGGGTTAACACCTCAAAGCGTCCTCTTCCTAAAAAGTCAAGGTCTGAAGCCCAAAAGAAGAAGAGAATAAAGACATTCAAGATTTTTTGCACCTGCATCTGTAGATTTATTTATTAACGTTTGATTATTTGTCATGGAGGGGGAAATTTTAAATATTCAAGCACCAATCATCTTTGATGAGTCAATTGCACACTGTGAAATTCATGCACATCAGCCTTATGCCTCATCAACCTTCAACAACAGTGATCCAGTTCGGATTGCTGTTCAAAATCAGGACCATTGTCTCCTGCCGAGCAAAAGCTCACATCATGTACATGGAAGGATCGTAAAAACTGATGGAGCACCAGTGACAAACACGGGTTTAGTTTCTAATGCCATCTGTCATTTTTTTGAAGAAGCAAGATACGAAATCAATGCAATAGAAATTGATAGAAATAAAAATGTTGGCCTCACTAGTCTCATGAAAAATTATGTATCTCTAAATCCTGGACAATCAAGTTACATACAGAATACTGGTTGGCTTGAAATAAATGATAATAATCAATCACTAACCATCGCTACTGGTTACTTTGATGTAGCCATACCGCTTAGCATGATATTTGGTTTTGCTGAAGATTATCACAAAGTCATTGTCAATGCTAAGCATGAACTTATTTTGACAAGATCAAAAAGTGATGCAAATGCCATCTTGCAAGCAGCCCCCATTGAGCAGTATAAAATTGAAATTAATAAAATAGAGTGGCTATTGCCTAGCGTTAGACTGTCAGATTCACGAAAATTTCAGTTGCTAAAATATATTGAAAAAGATCCACCTATTCCAATAAATTTTCGAATTTGGGAACTGTATGAATATCCTCTACTTCCAACTACTTCAAACCATGTTTGGACAGTAAAAACCTCAACACAATTGGAAAAACCGAGATTTGTCATACTTGGATTTCAAACAAACAGAAAAAATAATACTATTAGAAGTACTAGCAACTTTGATCATTGCAATCTGACTAATGTCAAACTACTTTTGAATGATCAGTGTTATCCTTAAAGTAATTTGAATCTTGATATTAATCGAAATCAGTATGCTCTTCTTTATGAAATGTACACAAACTTTCAAGCTAATTACTATGGTAAAGAACCTCAACCATTGCTATCGAGGGGAGAATTTATACAGTATGCACCTCTAGTTGTTATTGACTGCTCTAAACAAAATGAGTCACTGAAATACGGACCAGTTGACGTTCGTTTGGAATTTCAAACTAGTGAAAATTTTCCCGCTCAAACATCAGCATATTGCTTAATTTTGCATGATCGTATACTTGAGTATAAACGAATAAGTGGTGGGGTGAAAAAGTTGGTATAAAACTGAAGAAATAGTTTAGTTGCATTCAAGATGGAGTACTTGGTTGATATGCAGGGCTTCAAGTTACCAGTGAATAAATTTGTCTTGAAAGAATTGGCTATATTACCATACTATGATGAGGCAGGTATAAAGCCATATTCTTTTCTCTTTCAACCACCCTGCAAGTGGAAGAAAATTCCACCAAAATATAAGTCTATAAACATTTGGGCAGAACGCAATCATCATGGAATACCTTGAAATTCCGGCGATTTACCGTATTCTCTAGTACCTGTAATACTCGAGAACTGTTTAAAAGATGCAACAAAAATTGATGTGAAAGGATTGGAAAAAAACAATTGGTTGCAACAATTTGTGGAAATATCGTGTGAAATTGTTGATATGCTTGATTTGGAATGTCCCTCGCTACAGGGATTGCGTGAGATGTTTGCAATTTATGATATTAAATGTACGCATCATATGTATGAAAATTACTCTAATTGCGCAATTGAAAATGTACTTTTATTGGAAACCTGGATGTCTTTAGAACAGTTCTATTTTATTGATTTAAGTTTATAGAGATAAGAAAATATTTTTTCTAAATATTTAATTTATATTCTACTTATTTTTAAGTATAATGTACTGATATTTTAGAAATAAATAAAAAAGCAAATAAAAAGAAACTTATGTTATTTTTCTCAAAGTTCCTTGTCCTTATAATAATAATAAGTGCGAATAGTAGATAAGCGAATCGTGGGTCAGTGAACACCATTGGCTTTGTGACTTGAAGAAACATCATCCTTCGGTATAGAGAGATTACGTCTGGTGGATCAGGTTGCATCCGATAACTGCAGCAGTTTGAGAGAATGCTCTGCATTGAACTTTTTTCCAGTTAGAATTAAAGCAGATGAGTTTATTCAAAGAAAATTTACTTAAAAATATGATTTTCAGGTTGCAATAAATGAAAAACACCAATTTATATATTTAACTTATTTTTTCTTCTTCTCTGTTCTTTATTTTCAGAAACTTGTATTTACAGTGTAGATATCTTACAATCTAGAAATTGATTCAACACTCATTCCTCTGCTTACATGTCGTTCGTATCACTCACACAACAAGCTTCACTCAGTTTTTTCACAATGTTTTTTGCTCGTTACAGTAATAATAATAATAATAATAATAATAATAATAATACCTGGCTTTGCTTGCACGCTCGGCAGTTGGTATCGCCTACAGGTATATTCATTATGCGCTCGCGGTAAACTAAGGTGTCTATAACGCCATCTTGACATGTTCTCAGTGGATGCTCAAAATATGCACGATACGGGTACATAGAGAGACACAATGCGGCTCTAAAAGTGTTATATTACCATCTGAGGCACTTCTATGGTGTTGATCTATTGCCCGTCTTGCCATACGCCCAGGGGGAACTCGAGTCCGTTGTGGAGAATGATCAGTGTAAGATCTACTGGAATTTCTCATTCTCGACCACTCAACGTATCAGTGCTACGAAGCCTGATATTGTCCTCCAAGATCTGAAGAACAAGATCATTTACGTGATTGAATTCTCGGCACCAGCCGATGGTAATATCACGGCAAAGGAGGAAGAAAAACGGGCGAAATATCAAGCACTTCTTTTCGAGCTAAGCAGGCTCTACCAAGGCTTCAAAGTCCATCTTGTAGTTCTCATAATCGGCTGTCTTGGAGGTATGAAAGCTTCATTTATTAGCCAACTCAACAAGATTCCGGCTTGCCAGCGTCAGGCTCATTCCATCGCGAACCGGATGCAAAAGGCTGTTCTTCTGGGATCACTTCATCTGGTCCGTCAACACTGTTCCTCATAACATTCCACAAAGATTGGTAGCTCTAAAAAAGTATCCAGAGGTGAAATTTCATCTCCAACTGTCCCGTCTGCCGCGTAAGATCATCCGCGGCTAGAGACCTGACTCCAAGGAACAGTGTTGCCCGATGTTTTCTCGCGTAAATTTCCCGCTCTTGCTTACCTTCTAGGACAGAAGGAGCAGAAGCGGATGACGTACACGTTCCAGTTGCGTCGGGATTGGTTGCTTTTAAAGAACCATGATCGTAGCTTCCGGAGCCTACAACTTCTCACAATACCTGGCTTTCACCCAGGAGGCTCGGGTTCGATTCCCGGTACGGGAACCAATAGGCGTAGGGATGTGGCGACCCTATCGCCCGAGAGCTCCGGCTCTTGCAGTCAGCCACGTTGTTTTTGGATAACTCCCCAATGCAATGAATTATGCGGTTACGACACCAGTATCGCGCAGTGCCACCCACAATAGGCCTCTCTCGGATGGAGGCCATGGTTCAGTTGGGAGTGGCAATAGAACCGAACCGAGGCGACGACCAGCCAATGGCCCCGGACAAACGCGAGAACATCGATTTAAATGGTCGGACCAACTCAGGAGAGACATCCTTACCTGTTGGCAAAGAAGCTCACCGGCGCGAAGAGGATTCATGCAGAGGTTACATGACCGTTGGGTCAATATGCACCCGGAATATGCTCATCAAACGCCTCAGTATTTAAGAGATCAGGTATCCTTTTTGCAAAAAAACGGATATGAAGCTCTTTATCAACAAGAAGAAGAGCAACATCCTCCATCGAACATTCCACCCGTTCCAGCAAGACCACCTTTGCAGATAGCCGATAATGCTAACATGAGAAGTAGGAGATCTATCCACCAAAAAGTCTTTTTCAGGATGGACAAATGAGCTGAAGCTAATACTGCTCTCCGCGATTTGCTCCCCGAAGATGTTAATCTCTGGAATCTGAACTGTGTTGTTTACGAGAAGGCGGTCTCCTTGCTTAGCGACAGTAGAAGTAACGATACTTCAGTACGTCTGAGTAAGACTCGCGAGCGTATTGCACAGCTTCAATTCAAAATTGAAATGGCGAGACGGCATGCATCAAATATTCAGTGCGTGATTAGCTACATAACATTAAATAAAAAATTCACTCCAAAAGTTAGGGCACTTGCTCGAAACTTAAGGAAAGCAAATCACACGCTGAACAAGTGTAAACTGTTGACCATCAAGCAGCACTGGACGCAAAAAATAAGATCTCTTTCAACAGCGAAACAGCGCCTTGAACGGCGAGTAAAGTGGATTCAGGAAAATTCCACTTTTTCTACTTATCCTTCCCGTGTGTTCAATAAAACGTCACGTGCCGTTAAAAATTCGCCTAGTCGAGAAGAGATTCAAGTCTTCTGGGAACAAGTATATGGAGATACTTATCAGCTAAATGAAGACACTTCAGATATATCACTCTTTCGTAACTTTTACCAAAGGCAAAAGTTACAAGGTCCAGAGGAAGAGTGTCCACTAATTACTGCTGAAGAAGTAAAGAAAGTTATCGCTAGAACTAAGAACTTTTCAGCGCCAGGGCCAGATAAAATCAACAACTTTTGGTGGAAGAAGTTTACTTCTACGCACCAACATCTAGCTCGTATATTTACTACTTTCTTAAACGGAGAACAACCCGTCCCGCAGTGGCTAGTGGAAGGACGCACGGTATTGAT
>CAKNYM010036696.1:631-22213 GCA_932195095.1 Andricus curvator | reverse complement strand
AATAATGGCCCCATTATTGTACAGTACAATAATGAGGCCATTATTGTACTGCTCCCACCACTGAGCCATAAAGGGCTACTTAAGTTCCTGAAAACAGGCACGCAATACGCGCGAATCATGCCTGCGCGCTGCGGTGTATGCATTATTTTATACGTACGCAGATTCTTGTATAGTTCAAAATCCAATGTTCACTGTGTGATCATTGGATGAAAAAATGTTAAAAATAATATTCCGACTCATATTTTCAACCGACTAAACTTTTTTTAAACGGAAGCTGAATAAGTTCTTAAGAGATCCGTGAGAGCCGATTTTTTAAAAAAGTTGATTTTTTTTTATTAAAGTATAAGCTTCGCAAAAATTAAAATGTTTAAGTTTCCGATGCATTAACAATAAATAAATTGTTAAGTTTGAGTGACATCAATGTGTAATCGATAAATGCAGATTCGCAAAAAACTCATTGAGAGTTTATAGTAAATTAATAAGTTGTTATTGACAATTGTATTGTTATAAACAGCAGTCTGTGATTTTGTCATGATTTTGAATATTTATAAAGTAAATTTTGTCTGTAATCCAATTGGAAGTCATTTACAAGCATTATAAAAATAAATGGAAGTGTATTTCTCATTTTCATAAACAAATAATATAAACAAATGAAGTGTTCAAGCCATTTTTGGGTGTTTGACGTTCTTTTTTTCGAAATTTCTTTAATTTGTTTGCCAGTAATAATGCGGAGCAGTATATTGACATTTAAAAAAAAATGTGATTATTCTTCTTCTTTATCTCCTCTAGCTTTTTCTACCTCCTTCATCCATTCTTTCCCCCACCCCGCGTCGCCTAACATTTTCTTAACATCCCATACATAGACCCATGTCTCCTCTACCCATTTACACACTCTGCATTTCCTTTTCTCATCCTTCTCCCGATATATTCATTCTATCACTTCATTTCCCAGCCTCCATCTAGCCATTCATGTCCATTTCTTCTCCGCTTATCCTCTTTCCAGTTATTTTGGCAAAGCTTCTCTTTTTATCACTTTATACCATTTATTGTACCTTGATTCTCCTATCACTTTATCGCTAGCTCCCCTCCCTTCCTCATCCTTAGTTTCTCTTCGAATTTCCACCTCCTCTTTCTCGCCCTTATTTTCAACTCATCTCTTTGAGCCTCTTCTCTTATCATATAACCCAGAGTTCTCCAGTCTACCTCATATGTTGATTTAATATATATCTCTTGCATCCTCTCTATCTCCTTCCTCTCCGTCCAATCTCATATCTCTGCCCCATAGCCTAATACCGGCTATTCCAGCGCATGAAACAACCACATTCGCTTCTTTCAATCTTTTTTAAATCTTCTTTTTCCTATTCGCCATAAATTTTTCATTACCATCGCCGCTTTCTTAATCCTTTTTCTGAAATATATATGTCCCGTGTTCCCCATTCGCTCAAATGATAAAACCGAGGTACAAGTATTGCTATTCTGCCTGAAGATATAATAATATAGTATACCATTAAGCCATTTCCCTTTCAGGGTAGGCGTGACACTACCCGATTCGAGTAGTGTTTCTAGGTTAGTTTCTTGTAGTAAATAACTACAAGTGTGGGCTCACCACACCCACGATGTGCCAACAGCACTCAGTTTTCTCGAATGGTCACCCATCCAAGCACTAACCGCGCCCAACGCTGCTTAACTTCAGTGATCTGACGAGAACTGGTTTTTTCAGCGTGGTATGGCTGTTGGCGTATATATATATGTGTGTATATATATATGTACATATAATATGTGATAATACAATAATATGTAGTCGATAATAAGATTATCTTTTATTTTTTTAGAAACCAAAAGGTCCTTCGAATGTGGCTGTGCCTCGAACACATCCACCCATACCCGCACCATCTTTAGGAAGTCGCCCATTGGTCTTGGCTGTTCATCTCGTCCCCTCTTTGCCAATCACTTTGTTTGAAATCTTAGCAGAAGCCATTGAAGTTGCTACTGCTAAACCTGTGGTGCTTATATATGAGTCTCGTATAGATAGACCAGTCGCCAAAGAAGTTGCTGACATTGGTATGCATTATTTATTTCATTTTATATTGTTAATAACCAGTATGTGTGTGCATGTATGTGTGTGTGTCCATATGAAAAGGACTCTTATGGCCGGTTCCAGTTTAGGAGATATTCGCGGTTACCTGAGTCTCAGTCAAAATTATTATTTTCGGGTTTTTGTAGAGGATGACTGATTGATTTAATCAATTTCATGCGGGCGGGGAGCTCGTGAGAACCCACCCTGGCACTCAGGCTAGAAAGTCCATTGTGCCACACCCGTGTTTATTCTCAAGGCAATATACTGAATCTGGGCACCTTCGCCGAGTTATATCTGGGTGCATTTCGTTGTTTCCAACGTTCAGGAAAAATACCTCCCGGGTGCCAGGCGTACCCCATAGCACAGTGAATGACACTTTCTATGACATTCTTTCCATTATTTCAAAAAATATCTCTTGAAGGTACTGCTTCTTTATGATTAAACAACAATAACTGAGTAATGGACTGGTTGCGACGATTGGTTTGCTGAAACATCAACGGTGGATGAACTATAAAGGATGAAGGTCGCAGTGGCTTTCCTGATGTATCTCAGAAATCCATAAGATGCCACGGCGTCTTCAGCCAAATTTTCATGTATTGCGTCATTGTACACGTACATACATTTTATGACAAAATACTTATTTTGAAAATGCATTCAATATCTTGGTTGTTCTGAGTATCTAATAATATATCCCTTATTAGGTGCTCAACTTCAGCGAATGCCATACTATCGCAGAGCCTTTGTGTTTTAATTATACTTTGAGGGTGGACAGGCAAAAGAAGGTAATTGACAAAATGGCAATTGTGCAGGAGAGCGAAAAAACATAGTGTAAAGTCTAAATCATAATTTTTAAGAATCTGCTGCCGAGCTGACATATTTCTCAATCGATACCAAAAAAGTTTCATTGAAAAGAAGACGGTGTCTCGGTGTGACAGACGATTTTTGGCTTTTAGATAGTGATAAGTAATCAAATTTACACTTTTTGTTATTGAACCATGAAGATATTGAAATATATACCTTTCTTGAATATCAGAAAAAATAGTTTGATCACAAGAAAACTTTATTTTGAATGGATATGAAAATGTAACTATAAGGTATTGCTACCATAAAAATATGATAACAAACAATTCCTTTTAAAACGATGTGTATTTGAATTTTTGATCATTTTCTAGCAAAAGCCCAATTTTTGGAAATTTTTCAGGTACCTACTCTTGCCTTTACACTCTTCCCTTAATGTTAATTAAGTACACAAATACAGAACTGAATTATGTTTTTTTAGATATAATTGGTGGCCCACAGCGGTTGTAAAGGTCTTTGAGACAGTTTCTATGATACTTTACTTTTTTCGCCATGAGATCACCACTCTCGAGCAGAACTAAGCTCAGTATCAGCAACAATACTTACACCCGATTTTAATTTATCATCTATACTTCTTTGACAACATTAAAAAGAAGTTTGCTACGCTACCCTATATATTTGCAAATAAAACATACCGAATTTGTTATGTCAACCATCAGTGCAGATAATCTGGCTGATCTTCCACTCTGCTGTTTTCTAGGTCAGCACGAATTTATTATAGAGGCTGACAATTCGTTTTAATTTGTGAGATTTGAAGTGAGCTAGAAAAGGAGATTCATACGATTTTATACGATTTCACAATTTTTTATATCACAAAGATAGATTTGACAGACGGCACGCGCACAAAAAAAATGAGTCTCATCCGCTGTTAGTATAAACTGTCTGATAAAGCTCACTTTTATCGTTATTTTTTATGATGTAAATTTGATTTATTTTAGCGATACTGCCACCAAGTGACGATTGGAATGATGGCGTACTTTTACCTGCAAGTTTCGTTTTCGAACATCGTTTGAATAAAGAATTCCTTCCTCACATTTACGGAGATGTTGTCATAGCGTCTGATCGACTCTCTTACGTTGAGGTATAATAATTATTTAATATTTTTTGTTTGAAATACAGAAAAACCTACTACAAGTCCGTAATAGTGCGTAATAGTCACGTAATAGTTGTATAATATAAGTATCATATTAATATGGATTACTTCATAGGGGAAGCTATTCTACAGCAGGACACCAACAGTTTCGAAACCTTTTAAATCTGTTAATGTCATTGCAATTTGTAGTAAAGAACTTACTTGAGCTACGTTCGCAACAGGCATTACGTTTTTTTTTTAAATACAGGAGGTATAATCTGCATGGACTTGTTAAAGGTATAGGCAGCCCTTCATTAAATGTATTATAGAAACTTATAAAAATTGACGAAAGGATATATAAAACCATATAGAGCCATATAGAAATTTTGTAAATTCTATATGGCTCTATATGGTTCTATATATGCTTTTGTCCATTTTTATAAGTTTCTATAATGCATTTGATAGAGGGAAGCAAAAGGTGGACTGGTTAGACGTTTTTATGCATAACAGAAGATGGAAATTATATATAAAAAATACTTTCGCCTTAAGTGGACACATTCTCATCGCGTTTTGCGCGTATCCAAGCTGGAAAAGGAATTTGGCGAAGGAACCTGAACATGATCCTGCAGAGAAATCTGTCTACACGGGAACCTTTCAAAGATTGTGTACAGGTTCCTGCACTGAGAAAAATTCTTAGTTGATTGGGCTAATTTTAAACTAGGTTCATTAGTTCACTAAGGCCCCAATGCCATTTTTTAGTCAAGTTAATTATGGGATATGAAGTAAGATAATTAAGCAGCCGTTGCAATTAATATTTACGGTTGATTTGACTGAATTCAATACAATTTAGAACAAGTAAGATTATTTAGTAAATCCACTTACTTTTTCCCCCCTGCTGCTCCAATGCCACACGAAGGCCGCTTTCGCGAAGCTCGGTAGTAGTAAGTATACCATTATGCCATTTCCCTTTCAGGGTAGCCGTGACACTACCCGATTCGGGTAGTGTTTCTAGGTGGATAGTTTCTTGTAGTAAATAACTACAAGTGTGGGCTCACCACACCCATAAAGCGAAGCTCGGTAATTTCTGAAAATCCCATATATCCTAAATCGCTGTTTGAATTTTAATTGCTAATTCAATTTTTCGCTCAAAAGCATACTTTTCATTTAATACTTTTTATAATGAAAGTTTCACCAGGTTTCATATAAAAATCGCTAGATCCACCTACAACTCTGATATTCAGGAAATAGATGGAACCTATTTCCACATATAATAGTCAGTTCTACTACTGAAGTGTTGTTCTCGATTCAACTACGTAAGACAGTAATTTGAACTACTAAGCTTTAACTGCACCTCAAACTGAAGCAACAATTGAATTATCTACTAAGAAATAATGGCTAATTTAATTAAAAAAGTAGTTGCATTCACTACTTTCCAGACAACAACTTGACTTAGTTGAATATTTCGCAGGATTTTTTTTCAGTGTACCCTTTTCGTATCATATCTCTTTCTCTATGTTTCCCCTTCCTCTCTCTTTTTGCTACCTCATTCATGTGCAGTTCTCAACCCCTTAACCCGGGGGTGAAATTATATTTACCCTAACCTCATAAGAACAGAATATTTCGATGTATCTGACTAACAAGGAGAGGTCGCGAGATGTGCGTCGCTGATTTGATTGGGGCTTCACAGGGTGAATGTACATGAAAATCCATTAGGTACATATTTTTTCTTTCGATCCAATGGGCCTTAGTTTCCGAGATATCGAGGTTTGTGTATTTACGCTTGAGCGCTCGACTCGCCACTGCAGCTGGTACATACACAAGCGCGAATCGGTGGATGGATAGAAAAAATACGTACCGAATGGATTTTGAAGTACTTTCACCCTGTAAAGCCTCAGTTGAATCGGCGACGCACATTTCGCAACGCCTCCTTGTAAGTCACATGTTTTGGTATTTCTGGAATAACCATATGATATATGGCGAAGTTTTTAGGATATTCAAAATTCCCACATGAAATACTGCAATTTTTTAAAAATCTCAATTGGGACTTTTGAATATCCCGAAAACTTTCCAAAAACTTTCCAGGATATCGACATTTCTGACGTGATTGGATATCCTGTAAACATCCCTACGATGATGGGTATATCCATTTACAATAAATACTACACAAACACCAATTTTTGCATTTTTATACATTAGTATAGATACGAGTAGGCATAGATAAATACAAAACGTTGACCTCACCGTCTTCAAACGAACAGGCGCTGACAAAGTATTATCATTTTGAGACTCATGTCACAGTGTTGAAAATCAAAGTTTTCTTAATGCGAAAGATAACAAATTACTGAGAATGAACAGAATCTTATGTTTTAGACTATCACGGATTTACGAGGTCACCGATGTGCTTTGCCAGATAGACGTAATGAAATAGGAACTGCCGGATTGTTGTTTACTCATCTCAAATCGAAAGGAGAGGGACCTGCATTCTTCGGAAACATTCTAGGTATGAATAGGTTTTTGCTTTTCAAGTTAAAGTGGCGCTTCTGTACATATATCGCTACGTAGGTATCGTGCGATGTCGCAATGTAATTCTAAAGACGCGGACGTAGATATTGTCATAATAACGTCCTACAGACGCCCTCAAAGTTTTGTACCTGGAATTTAAGATTTTCAAAACGCTTAAGGAAATTTTTTATAGACGTGTTTTATATATTTTACCCTCCAAAACTTTGAAGCAAATATTTCTTATTTTTATTTTTTGCTTTACACAAAGCTTTTCTTTTAAATTAAGTTGACTTTGCCCTAAGTTATTTTTCAAACGACTAGCATTAATAACTTTTTATTCGATTCAATTTTTTTCGACATTATATTTGAGAAAATTTCTTAAATCTTCAGAATCTGAGAAACTTTTAGAAATTTGTTTAAATCGAAAAATATAATTGGCTCAATTTTTAAGTATTTTTGTGACGTATACAACTTTTCCTTATGTTGATGAGCGACTCTAAAACATATAGCTTATTTAGGTAGCTCCATGCTGTACTCTCCTATCTCGGATCAGCAGTCTAAATTCTCCAATCTTGTTTTGTTGTTGGCCTCTATACTCTGTTCACCGAGAGAAGGACCTTGAAGACGCGCATGGGGGTTGTGGTTTCTCGATGGAGGAGTGTTCTAACCCTTTTTTTTACACGTAGTTTCTTCAATTCTCTTCTCATTGGTCCCTTGGTATATTTATGACGATGTTCGAAATCAGCGGCCGTCACGCTACTTACGAAGGGTCCCTTTATTGGAAAAGGGACAAAAATTGAAAAGTTAAAAATTAATAATTCTGCAATCACTGGTTTGACAGTAATATATTCGGAATGTGCACATTATTCCGATTCCAACGACATGTGATTTGTCCAGAAAGGTTGAAAATTGGAAAACTAATCAATATTAAATTGCATATTGAGCTTATGTTTCTTCAATCAAACTTCTTCAAATCTTCACCTTTTCGAATCAAGTAATATATCATTGGAATCGGAATAATTCGTAGATGCTGATTATATTATTTTCAAATCGCTAATTTCAAAATTGACAGTTTTCAAATTTCCTTCCTTTGACCTGTGTCTGGGCAGAAGACCCCTGCTGCGGGAAGATCGCCGAAACAGATATCACTGAAAAACAGACTGTCGACCAGTGTCGTAAATCAATCAAGAAAAGGGTTTTTCATCAAGTTGAAGGACTTCACTTCGGATTGGCTGAAACATGTCATGAAATCCCACCTTCTTGAAAAAATCGAACAATAGGCTGCGCGAAGAAAACCAAAATTGGTCGTTCTTCAGGTCCTTCTCTCTGCGAACAGAGTATAGAGCCGCTACGCATATGCGGCCGTAGAGGCCAACATAAAACGAGATTGGAGAGTTTAGTCTGCTAAGCTAACCCCAGGTAGGATAGTATAGCATGGTGGTATGGATTTTTAGGCTTTAGCTTAGGTGCGGGCTTTTAGGTTAAACGTCTTTATACGTGTGTTTTGTCAATATATTGTAAAATAAGTGTAATTATTGATTGCACGCTTTTTCATATTTCAATTTCAGATGTAAACTCGCAAATAGCAGCACTGCAAATGGTTGCTGGAAAGCAAGTCGAGGTTGGCATTTTAGAATCTCCAGTTCTAAAGTACCATCGAAACTCCCTACCAGGTGTGGAATCTCTGCACATTCTTACTAGCCTTGGTCCACTACCCCCATATCGCATTATGGTTCATAAAGAGATGCCAGGTATTGAACAAGTTTTAAATAATCACGCCAATTCTGCATACAATTAGTTTAAACGTGACCAATCTTGTGAACGCCATAATGAAGAAACATGCTCATTTTTAGCCTAGGTTTACCCCAGTTGACGGTACAAAAAAATTAAAAATGTTACATTTGCTCAACTTTCCATCTTTTCCATGGTATTCTTTTTAGAATCCATCTCTTTGAAAACCTATGATAATGATAATTCCAAAAATTAAAGAAAATATACTAAAAAAATGTTTGTCAGAAGGTTAGAATAAAGTTGAAGATACAAAATTTAACAGGAATGAATAGTTTATGTGGAAAAGAATGAGAAAAAGAGGTAAATTGTTCTCAATTGAGCTCGCACATTCCGATTTCCTTTTGCTTCTATTTTGGGGATGCGTCAGGTGTATTTGCAGCCTAAAATTAAAAACAGCATGTACAAATATTTATCACATGTTTTTAAAGCACTTTACGATATTTTGAAAAATTAGTTTTTTATAGTAATACTTTTTTCATTAGCATAATTGAAAGTTCATATGAGAATAAAAAAGAATCTTTGATTCTAGACGAGTCGATTGACCAATGATATTGATAAATTTTATTGGAGAGTAAGGAAGTTATGGTCATTTCTAATATTTCAAAAATCTGTTTATACAGAAAAACTTTTTTCATGAACATAAATGAAAGTTTATGCTGTCTAAGTATAAGAATACATTTTATTCATTTTTTTTTATAATAAATTTTATAATTTTTTTTTATTCTGGAAAAGTAGGAAGAACCCTATTCTGAAAAAGTTGCAAAAACGTACCTGTTCAGGAACAGAGCTAAGAAGGAGTCGCTTCAGGAAAGTAGCGAATAAAGTGCCTATTCAGAAAAAAAGGAAAGAACGTACTTATTCAGAAATGAATTTTTGTTATCCGAATTTAAGTTGGCAGCGCTGGCAAGATTTAAAAAAAATAACTTTAAAAATGACTTTCTCTTTTTCCATTGTGTTATTGATTAATTGTTTTATTATCCTATTGATAAAGTGTATTTTACGCAACAATGGAGAAAGAGAAAATATTTTTTTAAATTATCTTTTTTAATACTGCCAGTGCTACCAATTAAAATTCTGATGACGAAAATTCATTTCTTAATAGGTACGATCTTTTTCGCTATTTTCCTGAAGCAGCACCTTCTTGGCTCGTTTCCTGAATAGGTAACCCGACGATTTCATCAATTAGATGAATAACAAAATATAAATTAAATGTTTTATTGCCATTTAATGTGTGTTTTGATACTTTGTTGTTGCGATCTTCTAATTTTCTAAAACGCGTCAGATGTTTTTAAAATCGTCTGAGAATTTTTCTGAATGCCTAAATAACTATGGCAATTTGACGAAAATTATAGCCATAATAACTATTTTTGGGCTGTTAAAAAGTATTTGTCTCGAAAACCAGACGTGATAAGGCACTTCCGAGCCCAGATTCGAATTAAGCGCGCAAAATTAAGTAAGAAAACAATCTTCATTACCGCTCTCTTTTGGGTATGCAGATTTAATAGAACTAGATCCACTGAGAGAAAACGTTGTCTTGAAACAAACGCATCTTCCTCTTACCTGTTTTGTTTTAAACGACTTGAATATCGGTTTGACACAAACAGAATTATTTAGCTGCAAGATTAGTTGAAGTTTGTCGCAAAATAATAATGTTTGCTGCAAAAAGATTCTTTGTCCACCACCCGCGATGGACAAAGTATTATGTGAACCTAGTAGGAGACGGCGATTCGACTCGTGTTGTTGCCGAGCTCGCTGCGCTCGCGCGGCAAACTTCACACTCGTCTAAAATCACCAACTTCTCCCACTCGATGCACAATATACTATTTTGAGACAAATTAAATTCCTTTTAACCGTAAATTTAAAAGGAAATTCGATTTTTTTTTTCAATTTCGCAACTGTTTTAACTACTTATGTCACTGTATCGATTTTAAGATTTACTATAGGCAAATTAATCTTAAGAAGAGAGCAATGCGAATTTTAAAAATGATCTAAGTTACCCTAAAGAAATGTATTGGTAATATAACGTTTGAAAATTTTAAACTAAAATTAGTCAAATAGTTTTATGTAATGTAATAAACAAGCTTTTTTTTGTTTCAGCATCTCTCGTGGGCAAAATTACGACCTATTTATTGAACGTAAATCATGATACAGAATGGATGGAAAAATTTTCACCTTACAGTGTTTTGGGTTTTGCTGAAAACACAAAATCTTACTACAATCTCGATGAAATAAAATCTGTTGTTACCAGCGTTCCATACTATTGAAGAGAAATTGAGTTTTCAGAGAATTGAATAATTTAAGCTGTTTTTGTACACTGGCGCATAAATATAAATATAATATAATAGCTTTAATATATAATATAATAAAATTTGTTTTTAAATTTATAAATAAAATTTTTGTAATTCAGTAACCTGAAACTAACCATTTTTATGCTTGTAACGCTAAAGGCTCTGTCTACAGTGAAACACGTTCGCTGACGTGCGACGCAACGCGTAAGCTACGGCCTTTACTCCTCGTCGACATGATGAAGTAATTTGGAAGTATATTAAAAAAAACATAAGTTTAAAAAAGTCAAATTGTTTTAAAAAAATTGCACAAGAAGGCTTAAAAAGAAGTATGCTTTTTTAACAAAATTAGTTTTTTTTTAAACATAGTACAAGTTGATATGTACGTATATCTGGTTAGCCTATTCACTAGTGATGGAAAGATAGATGGGGAGTTAGATAGGCGCATAAACGAGGGTAAGAAGGTTATTGGTAGAGAAGGATCCATTATCAGAAGTAAAAATATATCAAAAAAAGCTAGAATGGCAATACATAATTCTATATTTGTACCGACTGTGCTATACGGTAGTGAAACATGGACCTCTCAAGAAAAAGATAAGAGTAAAATTAACGGGATGGGCATGAAACCTCTGCGCACAATATGCGGGAAAACATTGTTGGACAAAGTGAGAAACGAGATAATACTCAAAGAATGTGGTACAGAAGAGACACTTGTTGACATATGGGAAAGAAATCAGTTCAGATGGTTCAGGCATGTTGAAAGAATGAAAGATGAACGACTGACGAAACAAGTGTATAAATGTAAAGTAAATGGCAGTATGCCCAGAGGCAGACCGCGGAAAGAATGGTTAGAATGTGTGAATGAGACCTTAATCCGAAGAGACATAAGAAGCCATAGAAACACGAGAGCTTGCATGAAAAAATGCATGGACGTGAAGGAAGCTAGAGAAGTATGCCAGGACAGAAAAGTGTGACGGCGAATAGTTTATAAAAACAGTGTCAGTAGAGTGAATGACGTCTGAAACAAAAGACCTTGGTTACTAATGGGCCCGAGTGGGGAACCTCACATGACGACCTTGTGAGGCTCTTAACTTGGGGTGATCGCTACAGAGATTGATCAACAACCTGGGTCGGAGCAGTGTTGTGGAACGAACGCGTTATTTAAATAAATCACACGAGGATTCTAGATCAATCTAAAAAATCTATACCTCCTTCTTCACATTACTCCTTTCCTCATCGAGCGAATCACGCATACCTATTAATGGTATAATAATAATATACTCAAGAAAATCAATTTGTGTATTACAATTGCAGAAAAGGAGTTAAAATGAGAGAAATATGTTCTTCATTATTTATCCGTCTTCTTTCTACTACCAGGATCCAGCATGTTTGGAGGCCTTTTAAGCTTTCTCATCATGGAAATTTGTTATAGGAAACTAATAGGAAATATTTTCATAAATGCTAATATTAATTTTAAATGTAGATCTAAATTTGAAGTTACTTATTAAGAAACAGTTTACATTTGTTAATCTTTGATATTTCTGAAAACTTTTATACATGTTTTCCATTATTTAAACATCAACCCCAAAAATTAAAAAATTTTCTGTATAAAACATCTTTCATTAACATCTCGATCAATAAATCTTTAGAATTTGTTTAACTATCAATCAGTTTGAAATATACGATGAAAATAAAATCGAGGAACCTTCAATTTCAATCTATAATGAAAAAACTTATCCTTTTGTAGTTTTAGACCTCAAATCCAATAAAAGATGAAAACTATTTTTCCGAAACTTTTGTTAATTACATTGGACAAACAATAACTGATATATCGCTATCCTTATGGCAGAGCGAGTGTGCGCAAGATTCACGCTGAATCAATGTAGCTGTACAATTTTCGGCAAACTTACCTGTAAAGTAGTAGCTTTCAGATTAAATGACAATATACAAGCTCTATATATAAATAGGCAGATTATACAAACATGCAAGATATCAAAAATATCTGTCGCTCAATTTCCTACGAAAAATAACATATGTATTCGCTGACAGATTCAGCCTCTTGAAGTGTAGAAGCTGCCAGAATTCACATGAATTCGGTTTATGGATCTTCAGTTCAACATTAATAAGCCCTCCAAATTTCAGCCTGATTGAACAATATCTTCTGTGAAAACTCTTAAAAGTTCCGTTTTTAGCCAAGGCCTATTCACTCTCGAATCATGCGTCTTTAACGCTTGAAATAGGTATGAAATCAATTACAAACAACGCGAAGTTATACGAAATCGTAAGAATAACGTATAAAGTTTAGAAATCTAATGAACTCAGTAGGAATCTTTGTATTGCGTTGAAATCACTAAGCGCAATAAAAGAATCAGTAGGAATCAAGCGAGTTAAGGGCGAAGTCAGTAGTTTAAGAACCAGATTAGTGCGTTTAAGGGCATGCTCTTCGGTGATCACGTGACCAAACCAGTCCTTGGTTATGAAATTTTTTTTGGTGTTCACCATGTCCAAACGCAATGATATATCGCTCTCAAAATTTGGAATATAGGAAATGAGACAATAAATTGCGTTTGTATATTTAGTTTCAGTAATAATTTTGAAAAAAATTATCCATGTAAAAAATAATGTGTAAAATTTCATAACCGAGCTTGGTCATGTGATCTCTACTTTACCGACGTTGAAAGCTTCTTTTTTTCTCCGCTAGAAATTGCTAAAAATGCTCCAAAAATAATGACAGGTTACGTGTGTGCAGATACTTATTTTTTGAATTGCAACAAATGTGCAAATGTTATTGTTTATATTGATTTTTTAAAATGTTTATACGGTTTAGTCCAAAATTTGTGTCAGTTATCATCATACGCGAATCAAAAAATCTGAAATGCATCAAACCAAACATTACCTGCAAAGTGCTCGACTCGAGTGGTAATATCCTATTTTATTAATTTATAAATAAAATTTCTTTGAAATCATAAACATATTGATGTATACAAACGTTCTTTAGTGCTTTTTATTTAATCGTTCAAATTCTAAATACGATATCTCGATCCGTGTGGACGTAGTGAACACCAAAAAAAATGAAAATAATATTACACATTTATTTTTTACGTGAATAATTTTTTTCAAAATTATTACTCAAACTAAATATACAAACGCAATTTATGGTCCCATTTCCTATATTCCAAATTTTGAGAGCGGTATTTCATTGCGTTTGGGCATGGTGAACACAAAAAAAAAAAATTTCATAATCGAGGACTGGTTTGGTCACGTGGTCACCGTAGAGCATGCCCTTAAGAACTACGTCAGTTTGGTTAAGAAGAGAATCGAAGAGAATAAGGGAGATTCAAGGCGAGCTTAGTGAAAACATCGTCAGATAGCATCGGGCGTGATATTTGTGTTCTTCCTGCATTCTGTGCACCTAAAATAAAGAGTATAAGAATCTTATACAAAAATTGCGTAATATTGAAAATCATTATCTACATAAAAATCTATCCAATCATTTGAAATATCACAAATTTCATATCACAAGATATATAATATAATGCAATTTAAAATAAATTTGATTTCAACTTTTTTTTACATGCTAAGTTGAATTGATTACTTTTTCAATTATGAAATCATTCAGTTTACAATGTGTAATTCTAAAATCTTTTACTATCAAAATTTTCAATTTTAGATCTTCATTTTTAAGGGTACTTTTTCAATTAAAAGAATTTTGAGATACAGTTTTGAAGACTTACACAATAAAATAATGATATATTTTGAAATTGATTTTTTTTATAAAAAACGTTTCAAGTTGATCAACTGCATATATAAATTAATTAATGATTTTTAAACATGAACTGTAGTTCGTGTATTTAAAATTAACCAATAATTTATTGCCTTTATAAGGCGATTCTGGATTGGTTCAAATTAAACAATTTACAGATTTTAACGTTAAAAATTCAACTGTTTCTATTCGAAAGCCTTAGTAGTTAATCAAATGTAAACTTCCGATTGAAACTTTATAAACTATCTGTTGTTTGAGTCTAAAATATACTTTTTTAACGAATTCAATTTGAAAATTTTTAATTAAGAAAATGAACAGTTTGTTAATAGTCAGCAATGTTTCACTGTTTATTCAAAATGAACAATTATAAATGAAATATTCAAAACTAAACAATTTTAAACTGAATTTTTTGAAACAGAAAGCCTTGAATCGTTGAAATTTCGTTACAATGTTCATTTTAATTATTCTAATTTAAAAAAAAATTAATTCGTAAGTGAAAAGGTTGAATTTCGATTTGTAAATAACAGATAAAAATGTATTCATTAAAGAAAATCGAGTAAGTTAAGGAGATATTTAGATGTTTTTAAATAAAATTTTAAAGCTTTTAAGGATTTTGAAAGGTTTTAAGATTTTTATTTTGAAAAATTAATTTTAACAGAATATTTAAGAATATTTCGAACTAAAAGCAAATGTTGATGAATAAATAACAATTGAACAGTTATCAATTTGGAAAAAATTGGAATAAGTTTAGGAGATATTTAGAAGTTTTGAACAAATTCAAAAATAATTTAAAACTTCAAAAAATGTCCAAAAATGTTAAACAAAATGAAGATTTTTGATGATTTCAAACGAAAAATTTCGAAGCTTTTTAAACCATTTTGAAAGGATTCAAAATAATAAAAAAATTATCAAGATTCCTTGAAAAATTGAAAATGATTTTTTATTTTGAAGAATTATTTACAAGCGAATATTTAAAAAGATTTCAAAAACTATAAAAATGATAATCAAGAAGATTTTAGGGCATTTTTTTTATTTCTCATGATTTATTAAAAGTTTTACGAAAAATCGAATCATTTTAAAAGATATTTAGAAGTTTTGAAACATTTTCAAAAATAATTTAAAATTTATAAAGATTCCAAAAATGTAAAATAAAATGTAGGTTTTTGAAGATCTTGAAATAAAATTATGTTGATTTTTAAGGATTTTGATAATACAAATACATTTATTTTCAAATACACGTGAATAAGTATGGTGATGATAATAAAATTTTTAACAAAGTATAAGTGAAAATATTTAAATAAGTATAAGTGAAGATAATCAAATTTTTTTAAGGTTCCTGGGAAAATTCAAAAGTGATATTTTGTGAAAAAATATAGTTTTAAGAGAATGTTTTAAAAGATTTCAAAACAAATTTTGATGTATAAATAACAATTTAACTAAAATGATATCATTTTGAAAACTTATAAGTTTGTTGATTCATTCTTCAATTTAGGCCATAGAAAAATGATAGCGTGAATTCATAATTAATACAAATTTTGATTCGTTTAAGCGATTACTTCAAACAAATAATTTTTTAAGAACACGAAAAAGTCTGCCTCAGCCCGGATTTGAACTGGGAATATGAATATCGCAAAGAGTGGAAATAGACGCCTGAATTTTGCGGTTTAAAAATAATCTCTTTATAGTTTATGCTTGTGTTACGTCTCAGATAAGACCTACTTACCTCATTACAAAATAATTAAATCTAAAACTTACTCTACTTCCTCTTTTTTTGATTCTAAATTTTTTACAAAATAGAAAACATGGATTGAGGAAAAACAATGACGAAAGGTTGAGATAATCAAATTCAAGATTTAAATTATAATTTATTAGAATGGATTTTACAAGTGTGTGATTTGTCAATATTCTAAAATTGTTTTATTTAATGACTTTAACTTGATTGATACAACATGGAAGTTGGAGAATTGCAGCCAAACCTCGTCTTGGTGTCCACCCTTTAAAAAAAGGAAAAGACTTTAGTGACGAGATTTTTAAATAAGTTTTAAGAAAAAGGAAATAACGGATAGCGATGAAAAATACAAACTTACCAACGATTTCTATCGAGTTATCTCTTGGAACGTTTAATAATCCTTTATTTGGTAGTGAAATGTGGTCAGTCCTTCCTTGTTGATTGACTCCCTTGGACGAGTTCAGTCCCTGCTGAATGATACGGTTTCAGAAATCGGCTTGATCCCTTTTGTATAGTCATACAAAGGTGTTTGGAGAACTTCTTGGGAGGGTTTCTTTGATTTTTTTAGGGGTCACTCACTTTAGTTTGAAAAAAATGATTCTAGATCTTTTCTGTTGAGATTTAAACTAATTTCACTGATTCTAAGTTTTATATATATTTATATATATAAATATATAAATGATTTGACCCTTTTCACTAAGTCCACACTTTTGAATTTAAATTTTCTACACGTTCCGGAGAGTTTTTAACAGCGATTCGTCGGTAGAACTAAAACTTTGATGTTCCGAAGAGTTTTTGGGCAGCGATTCGACGGTAGAACTAGACTTGCTTAACCCTTAAAAACATGGGTATATATAGGCAGAAAATCGTATTAGGGGTGGAAGAATAGTCCCTTCGTGGACCATTTTCTGACAAGATTTATGGCATTCTTGACCCAGATCCTGGAATAGTGCATAGGTGGGAGGCCACGCGCCGGTGTTTGTAATGCATTTCCTTCAGGGGTTGTCGCTCGCCACATATCATTGTGACGTTTATGGCCTTTTCACCAATTGGGCCATAGTAGATGGGCCTCGCGTGTTCCTTCGTGGGGCTCCCGATCTTCTGATTGGTTGTGACGTCAATGACCGCGCATTCACATTTGTATGATTTCATATTTCTTAGAATTTGACATGGAATTTATAATATCATTCATAATATAAATAGTAAATGTTTATAACAATAATAATTGATAATAATACATCATGGTGATTAATAATAAAAGACATAAAGATTAATTTATAACTAACGCAGTATTCGGATACATATATATATAAGGTGTTCTATATATCTATGGTCGGTAAGGTAGAGTGCTTATGGTAATGATAAATTATAGGTTGTGAATATTTTATATAATTGATATTGATAAGTGGTTATTATTATAAATAAATAAATATATCACAGGCCGTGACACCCCCCAACTTAGATTTGAGTATTTTGAATGAAATGAACAATACTCAAACTTTTCAATTGACTTGTAAATTGAATAGGTTTTCGTATAGATAAAAAATTTTTGAGTGAGTTGAATTTTATTTTTGGGGCAGGTGTCTACGTCCTCGACTTTAAACTTATTGTGAGAGATATATTTTCGTGGGAATAAGAGGAGTTTTCGGTTTAAATAGAAGTAATAAAAACTGCAAGTCCTTCGGCCTCTTTTTCCTGCTCTATTATAATGCTAGGTCGTAAAATCGAATAAAACGTTTGCGAATAGTATATTTCCATGGTTCTGACGGCATATACAATTTATTTCTATGGTTGCTTGATTGTGACAAAATATAATTGTGTAATTTATTAGTAACAGGAGGTATTTTCAATTATTTTAATAGTTAAAATTTCTTATAGGACGTGTACAATTATTCGCATGATGTCCTCTTTCATAACATCGCTCGCATGCGGATGTCCATTTATACAATTTTATTTTTTCGAAGTACATTTCTCGCATATTTTGAATATTAGTGTTTTCTGGCAATTGGTCTTCGCAAAAATGATAAGTATCTGACAATGATCTTAAAATTTGTCGGGCAGCATTATGCTTCGCTGTTTTTTTTTGAAACGTTGGCTTCGCCAGCTTTAACATATTTTTCGTCAAATTTCTTAATTTGGCACGTCACTATGAATACCTGAGATGGTGTTTTTGGATTCAAAGTAGTTATTTCGTAATTAGGTTTGGAAAAATCATATTCTATGCTATTTTCGCTGGTTTTTATGACCAAATCTTCTTATATTTGTTATAACTTAATTTTAAACCTATTTCGTACTTGTATTTTTGTACTTGTTGTTCTTTTATTTTAACTAGATATCAACTATATTTAATGCGGAACTTTAAATTTCTCTTTCATAATATTTACGTTGTATTTTGTTTTCATCGTTTATTTTTGACAATTTGGGATAGTATTGCTATATATCATTATTTTTTTAGAAAAATCTTGAGTGAAACAGGTCCTACAAGGTTTTACATACATGTTACAAATAATAAAATAGTTTGTTTTGTGATATTGTGGATTAATAGAAGTAATATGAATCTTTCAGTGATCTTGTGTTGTTTAAGGACGTATTTCATATGGCAGTTATATTAAAATTTGTGTTAGTTATTAAAGAGAAATTTAAGTTGATTTTTGTATGTAATTATGATAATATTAGATACAAATTATGTAAAAGCACATTTTCGTATCTTTGTATAAAGTGGTCAAGATAGTAATTGGTTAGGCGTTGATAATTATGTCATATTTCATATCCAATCAAAACACGCACATTTTGGTCTATATATTCTTCTATGCATTCCAGACACAGACTCGCAGTGATCGAGTATATATTAACTGTATTCCACATTCGCAACACATTGTTACAATTATTTCTAGTCTATTTCTTTTGTTTACAAAACTGTGCTTGTGACAAATTTATAACGAGGTATATTCTTCAATGAGTGTTTTACTTTTATTTTTATTTGTGCGCCCTGTAAGAAAAACGTTATTATTTCGATTATGCTAATAAGTAATGAATCTCCTAATGTGATGCCTCATAAGTGCAAAGAAAAATATGGTATATTTATTGAAGGAATAACATTTAATTTCAAAGAGTTTCATATAAGATTTGAAAAAATAAAGTTACTTTCTGTATGGTTTCAGAAGGTTTTCTGCATATTCTTAGTATCGAGACTATATAGAAAAAGGAATTTTAGTTAAGAACTTTTTTATTGTAATATGGAACTATTTCAAAATAACTTGTCGCTGAGAAACTTCTTATTTGAAATATTTTTGATTTTTTTTTTTTGAAATATGTTTGTAAATAGTTTTCATTTGGAAGAAATTCAATTATTCTCAAAGGCTCAAAATAAAGATCTGTTGTATTTTTGATTTTTTTGTTTTGTTAATATATAACGAATTTGCTGTTTGCATGGCGTGCTTAATGTATAATGTTAATAGGATAATTATTATTGAATGCCAAAACATGTCGGTTCTCGGTGGCTGGATCCTAGAAAAGAAATGCAGACATGGATTAGTATTAACGAATATATATGTTGAAAGGGATAGAGCTTCTTTACCTTGAAGAAATTCGTCAATGAAAGAGGAAGGAAATTAAATTATTTTGAGGTTAACGTATTTTATCAATACTTCCTTCGTCTTGCGTTGAGTGAATAATTAGTGACACTTTTTTTTATTTAATGAAAATATTATGTCTTTGCTTATGTTTACGTGTCGTTCTATTGTATTTTAATGTATTTATATCGTTGAAATTGAATCTGTAATTTTATTTGAGAAAAAAATGCTTAAGATTTTGTTACTCATATGTTTTATTTGTTTTCCTTATTTTTTATTTGTTCTTGAATATCAATATGAGAGATCTTAAGTCTATTTATGTGCACAACTTTTGATGTGTTGCCTATTTTTATTTTTACGTTTCCTTTTCCTAGAATTTCTAGTACTTGATAAGGGCCTGAATATTGATTATCGAATTTTTTGATTTTTCCTCCTTCTAGTAAAAATACTTTATCTCCTATTTTGAAATCCTGTGGGTTAATCTTTCTGTCGTAATATATTTTTGACTTTTCCTTGGCTGTTATTAAGTTTTGTCGTGCTACAGCCCGCATTTCATGTAGTCTTGTTATTAATTTTATTGTGTAGTCATCGTAAGTTTCAAGTTTTTCATGTGGTGGCGGTGGTTCGCTTGATGGTTGTCGTGCTATTTTACCAAATACTAGCTCATATGGAGTACATTTTGTGCCTTCATGTACGCTTGTATTATAAGAAAATGTTGCTAGTTCTAACCATTCATCCCATTCGGAACTTTTATTCACGAATTGTTTAAGATATTCTGATAGTGAGTGATGAGATCTTTCAAGCGATCCGTTTGATTGTGGGTGAAAAGCGGTTGTTTTAAATTGTCTAATTCTGAATCGTTTTGCTAATCGTCTTAATAAATTACTTAAAAAGTTTTTTCCTTGATCTGTTAATACTCCTTTTGGTGAACCATAAATGCAAATAAATCTTTTGATAAAGGCGTCGGCTATAGTACTAGCTTGTTGATTTGGAAGGGGTATGGCTAATGAATATTTTGTAAAATTATCCTGGATGGTCAAAATGTTTATATTACCAGATGCTGTTTTAGGAAGGGGACCAACTATGTCCATAGAAATTTTCTCGAACGCTGTACCGGGTGTATCAGTAATAACCATCGGGCTTTTCGTTTTGACGCGAACTAATTTTTTTAATTGGCATTGTAAGCATAATTGTATGTATTTTTGGATATCTAATTTCATGTTTTCCCAAAAGTGTTTCTGTCTAATCCTGTTGTATGTTTTTGTTACTCCTTTATGACCTCCTATTGCCGATGAGTGTGCTTCTTCAATTAACTGATATCTTGTATCTTTAGTGGGATATTGTGTTATTCCCAAACAAATAATAACTTTTATATTTGATTCGGAAAATGATGCTTGTAATGTGTTTAGTATTTCTTCCCATGGTATGTTATTTACATATGGTGTTTTTGTTATACTAAATGATTTTAATTTTAATTTTTCTGCTAAATTATGTAACGAGAATATGCTTAGTTTTATATTTTTCAATGTTTCTGTAAGATTATCTTTAAATTCTCCTTCAATGGGTAGTGCAATATGAAATTGCTTACCTTTTCGAATTTCTTTCGCGAGTCCTTTTTGAAGTTTAGTAAATTTTGGCAATTGTTGTCGTTTTTCGAGAATGCTGGACCCAAAATCACGAGGTTCTCCTTCAGTGGTTGTAAAATATACGTAATTATCTTTCCTCATAGACATTTTGTCACGACATTCTACAATATTTTTGTTTGCATTGAATGGGGTGGATATTGGGATTTCAATTGGGGGTGGTTCCGGGGGTGGGCGATTATCTATTGGATTTATCGCCGTTGGATTTTCAAGATCATCTTTAAGTATTTTACTTTCCTTTTCTTCGTTATTGTCAATATTGTTTTCCTTGTCAATATCATTGACTTTAT